>PVJX010017104.1:9320-39143 GCA_004027295.1 Dolichotis patagonum | reverse complement strand
GGCAAGCACAGTCCCTGCCTTCACAAAGCTCTGAGATCAATGGAGGAGTTCAACATGTGCCAACGTGCTGATCACTGTGCCAGGAGAATGTGGGCAAGGTGCACTGAGGGGGAATGTTACAACTCCATCTGTTTCCTCAAGTGGTTTCCTTTTTAAGACAAGCTATGACCCACTCCTCAGCGACAGAACTTGCACATTTATACTGGATTTTTCAAATCTGTCTATTTGAACTGTCCTACTCAGACTTTTTCCTGGTAAAAGATGTTCCTTGACTTACAATGATAAAGACTTCATAAGCTGAAAATATCATTATGTCTAAAATGCAGTTGATACACGCAACCTACTGGACATCCTAGCTCAGCAACAGTGCATTGTAGATTACTGAGATTTTTGGCCTTCATATTTACAGAAAGCCCTCATGGGAGCTGTGGCTCAGCACTGTGAGAGAGGACTGTACCCCTAGAAATCACTAGCCCAGAAAAGATTTAAAAAATTCCAAATTTGGGGCTGGGGATTTAGCTCAGTGGCATAAGCACCTGCCTTCAAGCATGCTGTCATGAGTTCGATCTCTGGTACCGATAAAAAAAAAAAAGTAAAAAAAAAATTCCAAATTCAAAGTAGGGTTTTTCCTGAATGTGCATCCCTTTTGTACCGTCATAAAGCTGAAAAACTGTAAGCAGAACCATCATAAATCAGGGACTGTTTATACCAGTATTCCAAAATTTAAGTGATGGGTGCCACAAAGCACAGAGAAGACATGGCAATCTCCCTGTAACTCCCCCAAGGTGCCCAAGACAAATCTCTCAAATGACACCTAAACTAGCCCAGTTTTACTCTGCCCATAAATCACAAAATGATCTCTTTCCGCAAAGAAGTGATCTTAGGAGCCCAGTATCCAACGTCACTCTTACCCCCCTGAAGTACTCTAGAGCATTCTAAGCAGCTGCCGGTCCCAGAAGGAGTCTGGGTTCTGTAGGTGACATTAATGGGAAGATAAGACAGGCTTTACAAACTGGGCACTGCGGAGGATCAGAGGATGCTTGTGAGTTTGAGACCAGCCTGGCTTACAAAATGATATCAGAGCCTGAACTCCACAGCAAAACCTTGTCTCAAAAAGCCAAACCAAACCAAACCAAACCAAAAGATAAGCTTTACAGGTGGCCTCAGTGGTCACACATGCTGTGTAGCCTCCCAGATGGGAACACAGATGTTGACTGTTTCCAGAAACTGACTCCAGGATGACATCACCTCTTCTGAGGTTGTATTGCATAAACCCCAGATGCTCTTGTCTTTGCCAAAGCAGCACCCAGCCTCTTCTCTGAACTGTAAAATGCAGTTAGAGAGGCTCCTTCTTTAACCATCATAGCCCCATTCACCTTCCTAACCAGATCTGTTCTTACCCTTTGGAAGGTTAAAAATTTTAAGGAAAATCTGCATTTTCTGATGAGAAAACATGTCTAATAAATATACTTCCAGATTTGGATGACTCAGGTTATATCAAGCTTCAAATCAGTGCCTCAGACAGTTATTTTTGCAACAATTTTTTAACCTAAAAAAAATTACCAACACCAAAGTCTATGCCTCAATAAACCTTTATCTACAAAAATGGAGATAAGATATTCATCTAACTCTTCAGTCCCTAGGAGGGCTAATGAGCCAATTCACAAAAAGTCCCTAAGTGTTATGGGCCGGCAGATGTGGTAGTATATCCCTGTAATCTCAGCACCTTGGGAGACTGAGGCAGGAAAATTCCAAATTAAACCCCAGCCTATGCAATTTAGGAACTAAGCAAGACCTTATTTTAAAATAAAGGGAGAGGACAGTGCAGTGCCTTTGTGCAAAGGATCCAGAGTCAATCTAATTAATAAATACATTTTAAAAGTGGGAAATGAGACTGTTGATAGCATTATTTCTGGGGGAGAAGGATTTTTAGGGTGAGATTTTCAGTTTTTACTTTGAATCCCTGTGAATTATTTTGATTTTTAAATGAACAATCACAATGATTATGAAAATAACATGCTCAATAGATTTCTTGTAACTATGCAAGTGCTAAAGTTTTATCTCTTCCTAGAAGCCCTTGTGACTGACCTAGGCCCACCTTCCCCACACCACAATAGCAAGTTCTGCTCAGTGTGCACGTGTGTGTGTATAGGAGTGGTGGTGCCGCTGACTTCATTTATATTATTTACACACAATCCACTGTATGCCTGTGCTGCTTGGGTTTTAGTCACTCCAGGAAGTCACATAATTTCTGTGCTGAGCTATTTGGGAGTTATGAAAAGTGATAGCTGCCCCTACTCTCTCATGCTGCAAGACTTTGTCCACAATGATAATGAAAAGCCTTGGACCTAAAATGTAGTCCATGGGTTCAAGAATGAAGAAAGGCCAACAGCTGAGACAAGACACAGTCAACAGAGAGTACAGACTCTGAGCCAGTCTGGTCTTCTTCCTCAGCAGCACATCACAACTCCTGTTTCCAGGGAGCCTTGGCTTTCATTTTACTGGAACTAAAAACAATTCCATTCCTCAGAGATTACTTTAGGACAAAGAATCATCAAAGAAAAAGGTTAAAGGATCACTGCCAAACTGGGTATGGTAGTGAACTGGACATGGTGCTGCATGCTGGTAATCACAGGACTTGGGAGGTTGAGGCAGGAGGACTGCCAAGAGTTCAAGCCCAGCTTAAACTACACAGTGAGATCCTATCTCAAAAAACAAAACAAAAAAACAACAAGCTGGGTATGGTAGCACACTCATAATCGCAGTACTCTGGGAGTCTGAAGCAAGATCTAAGTTTGAGCCCTCTTGGGCAATTTAGCAATTTGGTGAGACACTGACTTGAAAATTTTGCAATTAATTTTGTTGGTACATTTTTAATTTTTAAAATTTTATTGGTATATTTTAAATAGCATTCATCATAGAAAATTAGTACTTGTGCATGATACATCTTACTTCTTTTCTTATTCCATTCTCCTCCTGTCAACTCCCCTTCCTCTCTTTATTTACAAAGTTTAGTTTCCATTTTTTTTCTGTTCTTTTTTTTCATATCCCTTCCTTCCTTTCTCCTCTTTCCGTCCCTTGTTCCCCTTTCCATTTGAACATTTTCCTATTTTATAATATCTATTATACATTTTAGATCTTATTACACTTTCAGTTTCTCACAGCAGAGAAACAATGTAGTATGTTTGTTTGATTTATTCCACATGAGAATATGGTCTCAAGGTGCATCTATTTAGCTAAAAATGACTCACACTTACTCTTCTTTACAGCAGAACAGTACTCCATTGTTATTAAAACTCACATCTTGGTGAGCTGGCACAAGCCATGTTGAGCCCAGGTAGAGAAACAAGACAATTTGCCCTTCCCATGAGTTAGCGGAAGCCATGCTGGGCCTGGGAAGAGTAACAAGAAGCCAATTCGTCCTTCCCATGGGCTAGTGCAAGCCATGCGGGGCCCAGGAGGAGAAACAAACCAATTCATCCTTCCCGTGCATTGGCAGAAGCCATGCTGGGCCTGGGAGGAGTGATAAGAAGAACAAGAAGCCAACCGACACACAGGCTAGGAGACAAGAAAAGCCAAGCTCCCCATATCCCATCCCCATAAGCAGCCGGCTGATTTGGAGGAACACAGTCTGAGTTGATAGCAACTGAGGTACAAAGACAACTTAATGCTTATATTGTTTGATTGACTCTGCAGGCCTAAGGTTGGTAGTTTGAGCATCTATTAAGAGGATAACAAATGTACATACCATTGCTGCTCCCTAATTGATATGTCTTACAATTCTGTTGTAGCTTTTTTCTTTTTTTCCTTTCTTTTTTATCCTTGAATAAAATGGATTTGAAAAAGAAAAAAAAAGAGGATAACAATATGCAACATACCAGGGCCAGGTATGGAGGCACATGCCTATAATCCCACCACTGAGGAGGCTGAGGCAGGAGGATCCTTGCGAGTTTGAGACCAGCCTGGGCTACAAAGTGAGCTCAAGGCCAGCCTGAACTGCATAGTGAGACCCTGTCTCAAAAAAGAAGAAAAAGAAAAAAAGCAACACAGCAACTATGGGGAATCTTCTTCTCTCTTATTTTTGAAATCCAAAATGATTCTGTTTTGTTTTCTTCCATTTTATTGTTTTGTTTTATTCAATGTTCTGTTTTCCTTGGTTTTATTCTATTCTTTTTTTATTTTATTTTATTATGTCTGATAGTATGGGTAGCTATTTTAAAGATAACAAGAGGCACTATGGTAGCCCTTATTGATTTCCTATTATCCTGTTTTGATGTCCTGTATCATTTTCACTGTTTTATTTTGATTGACTTTATTCTGTTTGGTTTGATTTTATTCCCTTTAAAATAAAAAAAGAAAAGAAAAAACTCACATCTTCTTTATTCATTCATCAGTTGATAGGCAACTGGGTTATTTCCAATATTTAGCTATTACAAAAACATGGCATTAACATGGGTATGTATATATAACTGTGGTATGATGCTTTTACTTCTTTCAGGAAGATACCCAGAAGGGGAATAGCTGGGTCAAATGGAAGCTCTAGTTTTATTTTTTTGAGGAAGCACAGGTTTCCACAGTGGCTGTATCAGTCTACACTCACACAAACAGTGGAGAAGGGTTTCTTTTTACCCACAGCCCCACCAGCATTTGTTATTGGTTGATTTCTTGATGACAGTCATTCTTTCTGGAATGAGATGGAATCTCAGTGTTGTTTTCATTTGCATCTCTCAAATCACCAGTGATGTTGAATATTTTTTTTATATATTTACTTGCCATTTCTGCTTCGTAATGAGAAGTATCTATTCATTTCAGATGTCCATTTTTGGATTAGGTCTTTAAATTTGGGAGGGGATCTTTTTTTTTTAGTTCTTTATATAGATATTAGTCCTCTGTCCAAGGACCAACTGGCACAAATATTTTCCTGCACTGTGGGTTGTCTCTTCACTTTGTTGGTAGTTTCTCTTGTTGTGCAAAAGCTTTGTAATAAGATGAGATCCCAGTTGTTGATTCTCTGATTTTTCCTGTGCAACTGGGATTTTGTTCATAAAGACTTTGCCTACACCAATATCTTCAAGAGTTTTATCTATCCCATCTTCTAGCAGATTTAGTGTTTCTGTTTTACTATTTAGGCCTCTGATCCATTTCGATTTTAGTTTAGTGCATGCTGAAACATATGAGTCGAGTTTTAATCTTCAACATGTGGAAAGTCAGTTTTTCCAGTACCAATTTTTAAAGAGACTTTCTTTCTTCCAGTGAATATCAGATGAGGTGGGCAAGTATGTCTGGAGTTGTTTCTGCATCCTCTAATCTCTTCCACTGATCCTCTAGTCATTTTTCCTGTGCCATACTATTTTTATCACAGTAGCTTTATAGTATAATTTCAAGTCAGTGACTATGCCGCCCCCTGCCTTGCCTTTGTTCTGATCAAATTTGATCAAATTTGATCAAAATTTTTAAATAAAAAAAATTTTAGAAGACTGGGAATGTAATTCAGTGCTAAAGCCCTGGATTCAAGTCCCAGTAAACAATAACAACAGACGACTGCTAGTTCATCAATTCCTAAGGAACAGAGATAGCTGTACTAAAGGAATGGGGGATTTTAGCTGAAAGAAGGAAATTTGGGAAATAGTGTCCTCTGAAGGGTAAAACTGTCCAAATGGGGCCGAGTCAAGACACAAAAACCCTAGCATATCAGAGGAAAGAAGGGGGATAGAACACACTCCTCCTCGAGCAGTCCCAAAATTCTTCTTTGATATACACCCCTCAGCAGCAAAAAAGTCTGTTGCAGGACCAAGCAGGCAGGCTGTCTGGTTAATTCCTATGCTGTGGGAAGGGCATTATACTGGTACTTCTACAGAGACATATATTCTGAGCTCAATAACTGATTTACAAACAATCAGCAGGAGCTCAGCCCACTCATCATTTGGAACAATATGTCCTGTTTCCTCCTTTTGGCTGAGACCTCCATATCAAACCAAAATCATGAGACCACGTAGCACAGAGCCTTGCCCTTTTTAAAGACTCAATAAATGTTTAATGGTAACAATAATGACACCCTGTATCCAGGTACAGGTAGTCCTTGAGCCCTGTGACTTTCAGATTTGACCATCTGCTGCCCTTTCTGCAGTGTGTACTGAATTGTGTTCCTCCCAATCATGAAACCCAGAGACTAGAGGACACTGACATTGGACTCCTACCTGTTTGCCAGTTGCTGTTCAAAGTCTCCACACTGCCTCAAGAGCTCTCCACAGGTGGCTATTATCCTAAACAAAACAAAAAGCACTTCAAGTTCAAATACCAAGAATGTCAACATTTACAGGTCAAACATTGTCTCATTCATAAAAATTCTAACTATGTGCTCCTTTTGGTGGTGCTGGGTTCTCGGAAAGTTGCTAACCATTTAATGGCCCAGCTGAAATGTTTTACCAAACAGTAATTAATAGAAAGGATCCTTTCCAATATCTTTTATGTCATTAGCATTCCTGTTATGAATCATAATTCTACCTATCACCACCTCAAATAACTTTACATTTCCAAAACAGTGAGTTTTACCTTTGAGGAAGCAGGTTAAAAATACTTTGTATCTAAATTATGAGGTCAACATTTATTATTTAGTATTTGCTAGATGCCTACTTGTAAGGCATAAAAAACTGCTTTGATACTAGAAGTATATCTCTCCCTCCTATCACATGAAAGCCTCAATGATCATCACATCTACATTTAATAATTTTTTCATTTTCAAGTCATTTTATGCCAGGAGCCAAACCCCAGCCACTGGGTCCTTCAACACTAAACTCATAATGTTAGGATAAACCCAAGGATTAAAAATATCTTAAGCCTAGTTAACTTTTAACTTTCTCTAAAAATGCCTATCATCACCTGGGTATCTAGGCATTCCATCATAAGAAAGGTTTATGAGAAAGTAAAATACTCCACTCACTCAGAAGCAACATAACAAACTTGTACAGAATATTTCCTGCAATGCCCAATCACCACAGATGACAGAGGATATGCTTAGCATCGAGAGCATTCAATTTCATTAGAAAATAAAAATCCAGCACAAGGTTCACGAGGTAGTAATCCAAAATAGTCCCAGGAGGTGCTGGGTTGACCCTGGTAGCCTGGTTGTGCTTGCTTCTCTGTGTCCCTTCAGTGAGAACTACCTATGCCACAGGCACACAGGCCAGGGGTCACGAGAGAAATCTAAGTGGGTGGACAGCAGCTTGACTCTTTAGAACATACATCCCTGAAGAATGGGTTTAAAGAAATTCCTAGATTTCTTTTTACTTCGATCTAACAGGATAGTTGATAGGCCAGCTGGGAGCAGGGTGAACCACAGCACAACAAAGAACACATGCCAGTGTCACACCAAATACAAAAAATAAAAGTCACTAATGGAGATGAGGCCTTCATGAAGAACTTTAAAACATATTTTATGAGTAGAGAGGCTTTTTTGGTGTCTCACGATTATTGATGGTAGGTTTAGTTTTTCTGTTTACTGGCTTGTTTTTAGAGTCTAAAGGATTAGCTTTTTTTAAAAAAGGCAGTGAAGGAGAAAAATGAATGCCTTGAAAACACATCCATTATCTTTCCATTATGCTTACTAGGTGTACTAGGGTTAAACTGCAACCCCCACATTACCTAATAGAGTTCTGAAAAGCTGTCCAGTCTTCTTGAAAAAGAGAGTTGGGAGGAATATCATCCAGTTTGCACTTCTTTCGTATTGACTGGAGAGTGTTAGTGAAATCAGACACATACCTAGGGGGAAAGAGAAAATATGACAGGAGTGTCATATAAATTCCTCCATTCTAAAGACACCTGGAATTTACAGCTTTAGACAATTTACTAATAACTTTGAAGATGTCTTTCCGGCCATGGGATGAGACCTCACTTATAAATCTCTGACCACAGAAAAGTCTCTTTTATGAAGTAAGACTGTCTTAGTCACCTGTAGGGTAGCTTGAAGAAGTTGCTCAAGATGAAGCAGAAAGAAACAGCCACAAAGACAACTCCACTGACCAGGTGACAGATGATTCAGGTAAATTACCTCCTTATCCCAACAAACGCATTTTTTTTTTGGAAGTAGGTTTGAAGAACTTTTAAAAAACACATGATCTCACTGTAATAATGGATTGTGACCTGGGACACTGTAAGGCAGTTTACTGACACCAAGAGTACTTTTGCAAACCAATCCCCTGAATTTTAGTCATGGGATTACAAATTACAGATCAAAGACAGAGAAGGACACAACTTTATCAGCACAAGACCATAACAGAAGACCCTCACACAGACTGCTACCTGCTTTTGCTGTCCGTACCTATTTTTTCCCATCTCACCTACCACACTGTGAGTAAAGCGGTTTATTTGGTGTGTGCTTAATGTGTGTTGCTGTTGTAGACCAGTGGCTCTGTGAGAACAAGACCTGTGCCACTGTAGCTTACTGCTGTATCCCCAGGAATGGCACATAAAGGAAATCATCCTTAGCAGACAACAAACTTGCAGTGTAGCCCTGGGCAAGGGCTTCACCATCTCCAGCCTTGACTACATTTTTGAAATGGATTTAATGAAGTCTTCTGTATGACTTCATAAAGTTGTTGGGGGGGGTCATAAAATTACCTAATTGAAAACTTCTTAGAACATGAACAAATCAGTGCATGTCTTTGGAAGGGTATGATGAGGAAGACTGAGGGGGTACTGTGTCCTTTCAAAGCTGAGAAAACCTGTGACATTAGGGAGTATAACAAGCTTTACTTCTCTCCCTTCCTATCCCCAAAGCTCCAAGTGGGGAAAGTAGAACATGATGACCTAGAGCCTAAAAAGTGTGTGTAGTGAAAAGAAAGGCCATTCAAAGGGCCAAATGGGAAAGACTTCCTCAGACTACTCTGGGAGCTGCAAGACACACTGCTGTGTCCTAAGGCCGTAGGTTTCACAACGAAAGCCGTATAACCAAAACCCGGACAGCACCTTCCCTTCCCTAGGAGAGAGGTGACAGCTTCCCCGGGGAATCAGTTGTTTGGGGGAAAGTAGGGAAGTCCCAAGGACAGATTGGCAAGGCAATGGTAAGGAACATAATTTGCTTTAACTGTGCAGGGTTAAACAACTATGTCAACAACTGTGCAGTACAAGTAGTACGCATAAGAATACATTATCTGTCAATCCCACGCTCTGCAGGAGCTCCCAGGACAGAGCTTGCTGTGAGGGTGAGCAGGTGGGGTATTTCATGATCCTTCAGCCTTCAACTCCAAAATGGGTTTATCATGAAATCTCACATAAAAGTGTAGCTTTTATCACACTATTTTTATCTTTAAGCCTTCTAATTCTGTCTCATTTCCAAGCATCTACCACATGAGAGTCACTGTGTTAGAGACTTTAATCATATGTTTTCACTTAATGCTCACAACCACCATGTAAAGGAGATATTATCATCATCAATGACTCCAAAGAGCAGTGACCTGCCTAAGATCCTGCCTAATAAGTGCCAAGGCCAGCCCTTGATCCCAGGCTGGTCCAACTCCAGACCCTTTGTGTCCACCACAGCTGTAAACCTCTGACCCTGCATCCACCCTCTCAGCTGGTTTCTCTATGGTTTCAGTCAGGCCAATCTGGTTTCTCTATGGTTTCAGTCAGGCCAATCTGCTCCACCCTCTCTACTCATCTTTCTTAGTGGGTTTCCCCAAGCCCTCCACAATACTGAGCAGTGTCCCACCTTAACCCAGTTCAAGTCAGCTTCAACCTAATTTCCCTGACTAATTTTATAAACATGAGCTATTTTGCTAACTTCCAAATCATCCCTACAAAAGCTGACCTGATTTCTAATATACAGTTTGAACTTTTAATGTGGATCTGTGTTATTTTTAAACAAGGTAATCAAAATAATAGACAGAAGAACTAATGGTAGAAGTCTAACAAGGAGGTATAGAAAGGAACAGTACTAAGAAGGCTCAAAGCCAGGGATCCCTATAATTCTAGAACTCTGAGAGGCAGAGGCAGGAGAATCATGAATTCAAGCCCATCTTGAGCAACTTAAGATATTTAGTGAAACACACAATAAAAAATAAAAAGGTCTGGAGATGTTGTTTAGTCAAAGGCCCTGGGTTCAATCCCTGTACTGAAGTTAAAAAAGAAAGTTCAAGACCTCCCCTTTCATAGTGGAGAGCTGAGAGGCAATAAAGTTGGTAAACAAACAGAAATCTTTCTAAGAGTTTATGAGGAAGAACTTGTGGAACTAAAATTTGGCAAAATGTTCAAAACTTGTTACTTTTGAGAAGATTAAAAATTGATAGCAAAGGAGGAAGACTCACATCTTTTAACGTCTTTTTCACACGAGGGAATTATTTCTAAAAGCATTATGTCTGCTATTTTATAATAAAATTTCTAAATCTCAAGGAAAAAATGGCTTTCATTCAAAAGATGTTGATGGAAGACAAAGAAGGAGATGAAACTTGATCTGATTAGGCTTGCTGCTGATGCCTCTTTCTACAGAAACACACCGGAGCTCACCGGCTCATTCCTCCAGTCCTTAACGCTGCTCCTAACCAGCAGCCCAGGTTTGAAGGCCACAGCAATGCTGGAGAACTGTGGGCCCAACAGCCCTTATAGGTTACAGAGGTGAGCCGGTATTTCTGGAATGATAAGCACTCCCTAAACTTGCTACAGCAAAAGAGCATCAGTTCAGTAAGAGGGAGTTTTTGAGACATAGCAACCCGATTTTGGAACAAACTCTCAGAGGGAGGCTCCTTGGAGAGGGTAAGAATGTACTTGTCTATAAGCTAGAAACTGGAACACACAACCTCCGGAGGCCTCACATCTCCATTCACACCTCAGGTCAGAAAAGCCAGCCATATACCGTTTTTGTTCTTTCTGACAAAACGTATTTTAACCTTCCCTTTCTTTTCTTTTTCTTTCTTTTCTGTAACTGTATGTATGAATGTATGCATTTGGTCCTGGGGATTGAACGCAAGGCCTCATGCATGCTAAGCACACATTCTACCACTAAGCTACACTCCCAAGTCCTTCCCTAATGGCTTTATCATGATATACTGTAATCTACGTACCACACAATGTACCTATTTTAAAGAATGTAGCTCGAGAGCTTTTAGAATATTCCCAGAATTGTATAACCATCATCATAACTAGAACATTTTCAGCACCCTAAGAAGAAACCTACATCCTTTAACAGTCATCCCTCGCCTCTAAATTCCTCTGCCACCAGGCAAACACGAAGCTTTTCATCTATAGATGTCCCAGTTCTGGATACTTTGTATAGATGGGATAATATAACATATGGTCTTTAACTTGGCTTCTTTTACTTAGCATAATGTTTATATTTCTTTTTACTTCATATTTTAATAACACAAGAAATACAAATGTGTACTTACTGATTTATAAAATCAAAAAGAAAGGAGCTGGGGGTGCAGCTTAGTGATAGGCATTTACCTGGCATGCACAAGTCTGAGTTCAATACCCAGGACTGCCCCCCCCAAAAAAAGCAAGCAAGCAAGCTTCCCTATGACCACCACTCGTCTTTTTCCATTTCTCTAAAGATAACTATTGTCGTGAGTGCATTACCTAACCAAAGGCTCAACAAATGTTTTTCTATTAAAAGTCCAGATAGTAAATATTTCTGAATTTCAAGTCTGCTCTACCTTCATGATGAGCTGGGAGTCAAAGAACACAGCTAAGTGAAGGAGTATGGCTGTATTCTAATATACTTTATTTATAAAAATAGATTGCAGAGATGCATACTTGTAATTCCAGAACTCTGGGAGGCTGAGACAAGAGGATCACAAGTCTGTGCCCAACCTGCCTATGCAACATAGCAGCTTAGTGAGATCTTGTCTCAAAAACTGTTTGGAGATGTAGCTCTGTGTAAAGGCCCTGGGTTCAAAATTAAAATAATAAAAAATAGATGGCAGGTCAGATGTAACCTACGAACTATAGTTTGCCAGCAACTGTTCATTTTAAAGCATTTAAAAGCAAAAAAAAAAAAAAAAAAAAAAAAAAACACCTGCAACAGAGCCCACATTCCTGGTTTTTTTAATTTTGTTGAAAAATAATCACACCCATGTCTATGGCTATTTTTGTGCTACAGAGACCTCTATTACAGCATATACCCACAGAGTCTAAAATATTCTAGCCTTTTGCAGAAAAAGTTTGCTGAACTCTGCTTTAGAAAATATACTGCAAGGGCTGGGAATTTTGCTCAGCAGCATAAGTGCCTGCCTGGCAGTTGCAAGGTTGTGAGTTTGATCCCCGGTACCAAAAAACAAAACAAAAAAACAAAGAAAATATACTGCAGTTTTTGTACATTCTTTCTACATAATATCTTATACTGCAATGTGCTTTTTTTCCGACTTGACTATGTTTTTCAGATCTATCCATGTTCATATGTGTAAATCTAATTAATGCTTTGAAACATGGGATCTCTTCCTATGAATTTATCATGTTACTTAGCCATTGCCTAGAGGATAGACATGTGAGTTGCCTCAAATGTTTCACTTTTGCAAGGTGCGCTGCATGAACATCTAAAGAGCACACTTTGGGCTCAGGTGTGCTTCTCAGAGCTCACAGCAGGAACACAGAGGACTCGTATTTTTACTGGGTCAGATGCTGCTCTCCAGTGTGGCTGGCCCTTCTCCCACTCCCCGAGCCTTACTTGGCAAAGACAGACTTCAGGGCTGTCAGCAGGCCACAGGTCCCCAGGCCATTGGTGAATCTGGCACATCTATCAACAGCTGCAGACGCCAGGCCAAAGAGCTTGCTCACAGAGTGGCTCAGCTCCTGCACACAGTCGATCACTTCACCGTGCTCCTGGCAGCAGAGGCAAACAAGCAAGAGCCATGTCAGACTCCAGAACCCTGGACAGATAACATCAAGATGGGGGAACCCTCCAAGCCCTCTAGTCTGTGGTAAAACCACTAAATGAGGTATCAGAAACATTGTCCCTAATTGTAACAGTTCTTCTAGAGCCTGAGCTGAGGGAGGACACTCTATATGGTCAGTGACACCATGGAAATTAATTCTTGGCAGAAAAGTAGGACAGGAAGGATAGGAAAGAAATCTAGTTCACCCTTATATTTTTCACTTCTTTCCTCTTACTCTAAGATTAATAAGATTACTTTGCCCTGCTTCTTTCGGGGACAAGGACGCAACTGAAGTGGAACAGACTTTCTAGGTACATCCCTAGAAAACGTGAAAATGGTCAGAGGCAGCAGGTTTCAACCACAGCAAGAACAATTCTTACATGTCAACTCATTTCATGCCAGAAACTTCAAACAACTTGAAAGCAAAATATTATTTGAAACAGAAATGACCTTTCTGGTACCTACACAGCATAACACATGGATGTCTTGCTCCTGTGTCTATTTCCATATCTTCCTTAAACAGAAGATCACCTAGTAAGAAATTACTAAATCAAAGAGACAACCTATTGTGCCTAAATTGAAGGCCTTTATTTTGCTTGATTTTTATTGAGGATTTTAAGTAGAAACCAGGTAGCAGGGATGGGGATTTAGCTCAGTGGCACAAGCGTATGCTTTGCAAGTGCACGGTCATGAGTTCGATCCCTGGCACCAAAAAAAAAAAAAAAAAAAAAGAAGAAGAAGAAGAAGAAGAAGAAGAAGAAAGAAAGAAAGAAAGAAATAAACCAGGTAGCATATTTGTTGTGTCATTTTACATTTGGATTGCAAGACCCAATGAAGCATTTAAAGTCCTCCCCCTCCTTTTTGTTTTGTTTGTTTGTTTTTTGGTACACTTGACCCTAGTCCCCAGGCCCCTGCCAGACTTGGCCAAGGACCTGGCACACAGGCTTCCTCAGTCAGTAATGGCAGTACTGTGACATTACCAAAGGCACAGCACTGATCTGGATGAGAAGGTTGTTCTCCTCCATGTCACCATATTTCAGCTGGTAGGGTTTGTAAGGACCATACACAGCATCCACCAGTTCCACAACTTTCACCACATTGTGCTCATCTGTAGGGAATCAGAAATTTAAAACAATAGTGAACAAAGAACCTGAAATTGGTTGCTAGAAAGCAATAGGCATAAGGAACTCTACCAGAATTTTTCCAGGGGTGACTACATTTGTTTAATCCACCTTTATCATATGTGGAAGCTTCCTCAACCATCGCTTCAGTAAACATCTGAATAAACTCAGGCTCTGTGCACTGTTAGCTCAAAGTAGTATTATAGACAACAGCCTCCTGGACCCCATCATTCCATCACAGTTAAGAATCCCTTCAAACAAAACATCTTGTCAGGGTCAAGGTGAAGAAGTAGTGCTATAGAGAAAAGGCTCTCTAGGAGGAACATTTTCCATTCCAAATATACTACAGACTTTAAAAATCAAGATTTCCCATTCATTGGGCATTCCAAAAAATGTCTGTTCAGTTACATACAAGTTTAAAACCTGTTAGCAGCCTAATGTAAATGCCCCTATTCCACAGCATTGCAATCCAACATGAAAGAATTATCTCAAAAAAATCAATAAATATGCAGAGTACACTGAAGGATGTTCACAGAATCACTGTCAGGATCAGAGTTTTGAAAATTTGAACAGGGTATGGGTAAATGTAACAGTCTAACCAATTTCCTTACATCCTTTTGCTTCTCTCCAATCTCCTCTACACTCAAGACAGAAAATTATTCCCAACAGAAACCTGGTCACGTGACTACCAAGGACTTCCCAAAATCTTTTCTAGAGTCTGCACAGCCCTGTGTTGCCTCACCCCAGCAAGTACAAGATGGCGGCAATCAAGAGGAAGGCTGGGCTGAGGGTGGAGCTCAGTGGTTGAGCACTTGCCTAGCATCTGTGGGGCCCAGGGTTCCATCCCCAGCACCACAGAAGAGGAAAGGCCCCAAGTACATGACTAGGCCAAATGACTTAACTTTTCTATGCCTCTTTCCTCAGAGACAAAATGAGGATGACAATGGCAACAATTTTATAAGACTTTTGTGAAGACAGGTAAAATAACATTCACCTAGCATGTGATAAGCGCTCAGTAAACACTAGTAATTTTTACTACTGTTTTTGCAGTCTTGTTTTCCTTCATTCTTTGCCAGGTCTCAAGCCTCATCTCAGTTCCAGAAAGCACCCTGCTCTCTCTTCTGGTCCCACAGTGACCCCTCCATCAGAACTGACTGTTCTCTCCCACCTGCCCCTTTTCCTCTAGCTAATTCCTCTTCCTCCTTCAGCATTCACCTTGACTCCACCAGGCTCAATTATCTTTGTTTATACAGGCTTAGAACCAGTTGCTTTTCTTCAAACTATTTATCCTACTTTGTAATTATATGTTCATTAGTGTGATTGTTTAACTCCCATTGGAATAGCCACTATAAGAGCAGGAACCATCTTGTTATGTTCAACACTGCATCCTCAACAGCCCAAATACTAGTACTAGTCCATTTGTGCTTGAATGAATAAAACACCTATATTCTGACCTACCCAGAATGCAGTCATAAAAAATAATAGCACATATGC
The DNA here is from genome assembly GCA_004027295.1 of Dolichotis patagonum. Classification (NCBI taxonomy): domain Eukaryota; kingdom Metazoa; phylum Chordata; class Mammalia; order Rodentia; family Caviidae; genus Dolichotis; species Dolichotis patagonum. The sequence continues at coordinate 23,665 of PVJX010017104.1, read as the reverse complement.
ATGCACGCACATTTGTACACACACACACACACACACACACACACACACACACACATAGTGGAAACCAGGATTCTCAGTGCAGGACACAGGAGATCCAAATAAGTGTAAAAGAAGTAAAAAATCTTATAGCTTTGGATTTGACTGGAAAGCATCAGTATAAACTGTCCAATATTTTAAAAATATGTGTGCCCACCAAAACAACCTAGAGGTAATGATACCTCAGCACTAATGAGCACTCTTGGTGCCCAGATCTTGGTTTCTACACATCATTTTCCACTAGAAGAAACCAGTCTTATTGGGAAATGCTGATTCTAGGACTGAGCAAAGGAAGTCACATGGTATTCTTAGAATATTGTGTGACAAAAAGCAAGGAACAACTTAAAAACAGACAGGTACAAAAAAGATATGAGAGAGCTTGAAGGAGCAACCAGAGCCCAAATTTGAAATAATTTGGACATCAGAATGAATGGTATCCCAGCACTTGGGAGGCTGAGGCAAGAGGATTGCTATCAGTTTGAGGCCAGCCTGGGCTCCACAGTGAATTCAAGGCCAGCCTGAACTGCATAATGGCACTCTGTCTCAAAAACACAAAAAAGGGTACCATGAGCAGGCCACAGGGAGGAGAATAAGAAGCCAGCCACAGGGAGGAGAATAAGAAGCCAGCCACTTCCTGTTGAGTTTGTACCATGCACAGACCACACAGAGGACAACCAGATGCTAGCCCTTTCCTGTGATGGCGCCATTCGCGGGTCACGGGAAAGAGAACAAGAAGCCAGCCACTTCCGTTGATACAGTGCCATGTGTGGGCCACAGGGAAGACAACCAGATGCCAGACCCTCTCAGTGCATGGGCTAGAAGACAAGAAGAGCCAAGGTCTCCCTCCCCATTCCGGCCATTAGTGACAGGCTGATACAGAGAAACAGAGGCTGAGACGATAGCTACTGAAGTAAAATATAACTTAATGCTTGCAGGGTTTAGTGTTTCACTGACTTTGCAGACCTAAAGCTGGTAGTCTGATCATCTATTCAGAGGATAACAACACGCAATGCAGCACCTATGGGGGATCTCCTTCTGAAGGTGGTAGCCATTGTTAATTCCCTAATATCTTGTTTTAAAGATCTGTATCATCATTATTTTGTTTGGTTTGGTTTTATTATATCTGATGGCATAGGCAGCTATTTCAAAGATAACAAGATATATTATGGTAGCCATTTTGGATTTACTATTATCTTGTTTTGAAGTCCTGTACTGCGTTCATTGTTCTGTTTTTATTGGTTCTATATTCTGTTCTGTTTTGTTTGATTTTCCTATGTCTGATGGTCCGAGCGGCTATTCTTAAGACAACAAGAGGCATTATGGTAGCCACAGTTGATTTCTTATTATCTTGAGACCCTATATTCTTATACTGTTTTGTTTTTATTGGCTTTATTCTACTTTATTTTGCTTGATTTTATCCTCGTTAAAATTTACAAAAAATTTTTAAGACAAAAAAAGAAAAAGAAAAAATGGTAAACCACGCAAGTGATGCATGCCTGTAATCCCAACACCACTTAGGGAGGCTGAATAGGAGGATCATTAGTTTAAGCCCAGCCTGGGCAACTGTGTAAGACTTTGTCTCAAAAAAAAAAAAAAAAAAAAAAAAAAAAAAAAAAAAAAAAAAAAAAAAAAAAAAAAAAAAAAAAAAAAAAAAAAAAAAAAAAAAAGACAGCTGGGGATGTAGTTTATTACAAAGACCCTGGACAACAAAAACAAAAATTAAAAAATGGCAACAATGAATCATAACACACTGAATAATTTTTTAAAGAATCAATGAATTCATAGTGATACTAAAGAAGTAGAAAGAAAAATATTTTCTTTACAAAATAATGCCAGTAAATAAATGTCAAAAGAATGCCAGAATTGAAAATCATCACTTTATAATCAGCACTATAAGTTTACTCAAGCAAAGATTATCAATGGATGCTAAAGTCACACAGTATATGTTTCTTGGAGAATGGTATATTCTTACAAGTTCACAGTATCATCGCACAGAATATTTAATAAAGAGATCTGGCAGATACACTTACCAAATGATTAACCTAGCATGTTACCAACAATTAGATATTCTGTGTCTTCTGATGTGATACAATGGGAAGTATGCATCAACATCAATGCAATATTTCTGCCAAAAATGCTTGTTATAAATCTAACAATAAGGAAAGAACTGGGCAAAGTGGGACATTCCACAAGAACAGCTACCCCATCTTCTTAAAAAATGCTAGTGCTGTGAAAGACAAAACATAGGTGAAATGACTTTTAGATTAAAAGAGAATAATTAAATGCAAGCTATGAATCACAGCTGAAGGCAGAGGTCGTAAAGCAGTTATAGACATGTGGAGCCAGGTGTGGTATGCACCATCAGTAACCCCTGCACTCTAGGAGACTAAGCTAGGAGGACCATAAGTTTGAGCTCAGCCTGGGCTACGCAGTAACTTAGTAAGACCCTGTCTAAAAACAAAAAATTAGAAAAGGTCTGGAACAGAGCTCAGTGCAAAGGCCCTGGGTGCAATCCTCAGTACCATAGGAAAGAAAAAAAAGATAAGTGTGGAACTGGTATATCTTAATAGAGACTATACAAGATATGACAATATGGAATCAGCATAGCTTCTTGAGTGTGATAATGATAACGGAACACCTCACCACAAACATATTTAAGTACACACATTTAAGTACACATATTTAAGTACACACACATACACACACGTTCATATACAAAATCCATACATATAACCAAAACGCTGTTTCTAGATGGCAAATTTAAGATTTTTTTTGCCTGCCTTTCATGTTCAGTAAGTTTTATAATAAATATGCATTGCCTATTAATTATAAAATCAACCTAAATTATTTTTAAATTTCACTTTCTATTATAAAATTTTTACATATTTTAAATTATAACATGTACATGTGTTAACTATTAAAATAACAGAAAAACACTTTTTGGCTTTTTTTTCTTTGTCTTTTTGAGGACAAGGTTTCAATACGCAGTTCAGTTTGGTCTAGAACCCCCTTTGTAGCCCAGGCTGCCCTCAAACACACAGCAATCCTCCTGCCTCAGCCCTCCTGAGTGCTGGGATTATAGGCCGGCACCACCACACCTGGCCTATATATGTAATTTTTAAAATATAGTTTCCAAAGTTGCTAACAACCAAAGTAAAAAACTAAAATGATGTCATTCACTACCTAAGAAACTGACAATGAAGAATGAATAGTCTAGTGCTGGTGAGGACATGGGAGAATTCACATCCTCATCCACAAATAATGGATACAAAAATAGGCACAGCCAGGCATGGCGGTGTCTGCCTGTAATCCCAGCACTCAGGGGGCTGAGTCAGGAGGGTCACCACAAGTCCAAAGCCACCTGGACTACATAGTAAGTTTAAAGCCAGCCTGGGATATGTAGTAAGACCCTGTCTCAAAAAAAACAACAAAAAAAACAAAACAAAACAAAAAAACAAGCAGAAGGGGGTAGAAAGAGCAAATGTGGCAAATACTTAAAATGTGCATTTCTTAGCTTCTATAATTCTAAACTTATTCTAAACAATCAGAACTATATTAAAAAAATTAATGGGTAAGGGCCGGGGATATAGCTCAGTAGTGCAGTATCTGTCTGGCAAGTGCAAGGTCCTGTGTTCAATGCCCAGTACCAAAAATAAAATAAAATAACATAACATAACATAACATAACATAAAATAAAATAAAATAAAATAAAGAGTAAGATAGTTCATAATAGTCTTATAGTAGTGTTTTAAAAGTATAAGTCAGGGTTGGGGATTTAGCTCAGCAGTGTAAGCACCTGCTTGGCAAGCTGGAGGTCATGAGTTTGATCCCTGGTATCAATAAATAAAAATTATATTTCATACGAGAAAGCAGTTGTTAAAAATCACACTATAGGATAACATTTAATGACATAAGGCAAGACTGGTGTTATTTTGAGCAAAAAAGGGATTACAAAATTGTATACCACCAATATGCAATAATATTTTATATATTACATTGTGATTATATTATAACATATACATATAACACAGGAATAGTATGTTGTATATTTTTACATAGTATTTATGTACTACATGTTCAATGTTTTTATTAATATTTGCGAAGTATGTATATTTACACTTGAATAACTGGGAAGAAAGGTAGTAGAATGTTGCCACTGGCTGAGTGATGAAGTTACGAATCACGTCTATCCTATTTTTATTTTCACATATGTTTCCGAAGTTTCTTTCAGTTAAAAAAATAAAATAAAATAAAACCTCTATGTTTTGCTTTTTGTTTGTTTTTTCGAGACAGGGTCTCACTATGTAGCTCAGGCTGGCCTTGAACTCCCTGTGTAGCCCAGGTTGGCCTCAAACTTGCAGTGATCTTCCTGCCTCAGTCTTTCAAGTGCTGGGATGACAACTATGTGCTACCATGCCCGGCTAAGAAAAAATCTTTTGGAAAACCTCAAAAAGAACTGTCAAAAATTTAAACTTCTGTGGCTGACTACAAAACACATCTCTGACTCTTGGGTCTTCACAAAAGCCTGTCTCCAAAGACAGGAACACACCTTCCTCCCTGTGCTACCTCATCCCACTCTGCTCCATCAGCACACAGTAGGATTGCACTTGGGCCAGGCCACTGCGGTCCTCTGGAAGCCACTCACATCCCCCAGGCCCCTCCTACCACTGAGACCTGACTCAAGATGCCCAAGACATCTATGAATCATCAATAAACACACTCCCTGGAATGTATAGGCAATTACCCACAAATGTAATTAAAGAGAATAACTATTAAATAAACACAGTTAGTAATACACAGCAGCCACCTGGCAGAACAAGGCTTTCCCAAGTAGTTTCCTGATTTGATGGCAGTATGTGTCACAAGGTCTAAGTTACTTAAAAATGTATGATGCTTTTCACATCAATGGAAGACAGCTAGGAAACAACAAGAATTGTTTACCCAACTGGAAATAAGGAGTGCTTTCATTCCAGTTGGTCACGGGGAAAGCCTGTTTTCCCCGCAGCCACCTTCAATCCTAATACAGTTCTCCTCCCCTGAAAAGCTTGTTGTTGCCCCTTCACAAACTTCTTCTAGCCAATGTGTTCTTTGAAATTTACTTTTTAGGTTCAATCACCTGAGGTTTATGACTTGAAAGAAAGATAGCAGCCTCCCAGTGACACATGCTGCCACCTTGCTGTCACCATTTCTACCCGCCTCCCAGTTAAGCCTCTTTTACATTCTATGCTGTGGCACAACCTTCGCCAGAACACCGAGTACCTGGGCAGCACCGGGCTGGACAAATACATTAAAACACTGTTTCCACAGAGACAATTCTTCCACGCACACGGTTTTTACATATGTGGAAGAGGAAAAGACTGATCCCTTCTGCTTCTACCCAGTCTTCGGAAAAGGCAAACAAACTCAGGCCCCACAAACTTCAAAAGGAGCTAATGAAGACAAGCCAGAGAAGGGAGGAAGGAATGCTTACGTAGGTGGGGGAGCAGTGCCATCTCTAGCCCCTTGGCGAAGTGGGCAGTGGTGTCATAGAATTCCAGCAGCTTGGTGAGCTCCAGCTCGGGCCCCGCCCGCTCCACACCAGCACTGAGGCACATGGGCAGGGAGGGTACCAGGGCCTCCAGGGTCTGAATTAGCAGCACTGTCACCACTTCATGGGGGTTCTTGAAAACCTGCAGTGGCAGAGAGGCGTCTGCATTAGCTTCTGCAACCAAACAGGAAAGCATCTTTTAATGAAGCTGTCGCCTGGATCCCTCAAAGGAATCCTCCCACCCTGTTGCTGAAAAGCAGCTGGTCAAGAGCTGGAAGCCCAGAGTTTCCCTAATTACAAACTGAATGTTTCAAAAAGTAAGCTTGCGACTTGTCCAGAACAATAGGCAACTTCAAGTCTGTCACTGACCTCAAGTTCCTGGCTATTTACTTTTTTAATTCCTGATTTTTATCTTTATTAATAGATGTTTGCAGTACATAATGGTTACATTCACAGGAGAAGTTGGTAAAGTACATAACACATCTTAGTTTTTTTTTAAACATTCCCACCCCCATTTCTTGGCCTTAGCTATTTTCAAAGCTCTCAAATGCTTTCACATAGCATTCAGATGGCCACCAAAAACTGACTGAGAGAAAACTGTGAAGGTAGCAATGATACACCGAAGGAGGCAGGAAAAGAGTAGCAAAACAGACGGAAAGAGGGTAAATTCACCAAATCAGGGCTGCAAGGATGCCTGTGCAGATTCTCAGTCCAGCCTGAGGCTACATACCCCTTGACACAGATAGGTCTTCAGTCTAGATGAATTCTCTTAAGGAACACCAGGAATGGTGCATCTAGACCCATCTAAACTATTCACTTACTAATCAATAGCCTTCTTCCTATTCCATACTGAAAGATTTCTGCCCCATTATAAATTACTGAGTACTATGGTGGTGGTCTATCATAGCAGAAGGCCAAAATGAAGACGACAGCTTATTTCCCTGATAACCATTTCCTCCTTCTCCCCTCAGTCCTGATTACAGCTTCTTCTTTCCTCTCTTGCGCACCAAGAAAATTCAAATCAGTTCCTCACGGGTCATCAACGCCCACCCCAAACCCTACCTCTGGCCAGAGATTATATAACCTTCTGCCCCGTTTGCCTCCAGCCAGAGGAGAAGCCCAGACCCACAAGTTGTGAACTCCTCTCCACATCCTCAATAAAGGCTTGTTTTTCTTTATTTTTGCTTCTCTATGGCGCTGGAAAATCTAACACATGTACTTTAGATCTCTCAGGCAATACCCGACTAAGGTATGATCCATTCCAAAGGGAGGTTCTTACACACCCCAGTGCAGATTAAGTACCCTTTTGCTATAACTTAAATGAGTGCAAACATGAAAGATCTATTCTTAGGCAAACCTAAAGCCAAAAAGGTACAAAAACTATAAAACCAATAAAACTCAAGGTTTTAGTAGAAAATATCTTGAGATAAGTGAAAATGACCTCACAAAATTTACAGGGTACAACAGAAGCTGTGCTAAGAAGAAAATTTATAGCTTATATGCTATATTAATAAAAAAGAACTCAAACTAATGACTTAAGTGTGTACATTAATTAGGAAAAAAAAAAAAAAAAAGAAGAGCCAACTAAACCCAAAGCTAGCTTAAGAAAATTGAAGTAGTGATAAGTGAAATAGAGAACGGAGAATCAAGGACTGCAGAAGTCAGCTTTTTGGAAACATCAATAAAACTAACATTACCTAAACTGACTAACAAAAGAAATGGCTCACTATTAAAATCCAATGCAAGCTGGCTATGGTGGCACACACCTGCCCAGCACTAGGGAGGCAAGAAAAATCATGGCAAGTTTGAGGCCAGCATATGCTACACAGTGAGTTCAAGGCCAGGCTGAACTACATAGCCAGACCCCGTCTCAAAAGACGTAAAAATAAAATAAAGCAGATATAAAAGTGGGGACATTACCATCAGTTTTAAAGAAATAAAAAGGATTACAATGGAAAACTATGAGCAACTGCGAACCAACAAATTGAATGAAATGGATAAATTCCTAGAAACACAATCTACCAAAACTGGCTCAAGATGAAACAGAATCAAGATGTAAATAGATTGAATCAGTGATCAAAAACTTCCCAAGCCAAGTGTGGTGGCACACACCTGTAATCACAGCATTTGGGAGGCTGAAGCAGGAGGGTAGAGAGTTCAAAACCAGCCTGAACTACACAGTGAGACTTTGTCTCAAAATAAAAACAAAACAAGACAAACAAACAAAAACCACACAACAACAACAAAACGACTTCCCACAAAGAGAAGATCAGACTCAATGGCTTCACTGATGAATTCTATAAAATATTTTTAAAAATTAATGCTACCCCTTCTAAAGAAAATACTTCAAAAAAGTTGAAGGCAGAGCATGCTGTGGTCTGAACTCTGTTCCCGTAAGTTGCCCAGGCTGGGCTAGACCTTGTTATCTTCCCAGCTCTGCTTCCCCGAGCGCTGGGATTACATGTGTGCACCACCACGTCCAGCTTGCCTCAGAGCAGAAACAAGATAAAGAGGCCTACTTTTGCCACTCCATCCAACAGAACACTGGGAGGTCTAGCCAAACAGTATGAGAAAAAGACATTAAAAGCAGAAACAGAATGATCGCTGCAGATAACATACCCTTACATGTATAAAATCTATGTGTAAATTCTCATGGAGAATTTATAAAACTTCAAAGAACATTTGTGCAGCAAATCCAGTTACACTCTGCTTAAAGCTACTCTGTTGGAGTCTGGGAAAAATAAACAGAAGAAATAACCAAGCAAACCCAAACATAATGAAATGGCTAAACTGCCAGTGGCACTCCATTTGTATTTCCTGAGCAAGTCTTCCAACTACCTACTGGATTTTGCTATTAGGACTCTCACCTGGAATTCAAAATTAGAATTTATCATTTATCATTTTCCTAGATCTATTTTCCCTCAACTTCCTTACTTCTGCCAGTAACGTGTTCACACAACCAAGAGAAAAATCTCCCCTTTGTTCTTCCTTCCTTTCAACCCCTTTACCAGTTCCTAACAACTGTTCACCCTTCTTTGAACCTGAACATCACCATGACCACCTGGTACCAAGGAAAAGTTCTTACCTTTCTTCTATCTCTCATCAATTCACCACCAAACTCATTATTTTTATATGTTTTTTTTTCAAATCCATTTTATTTCAAAGAGAAAAAATAAAACAAAATTTCAAAATGTAACAATCAGGGCAATTTTTACATGTTAATTCAAAATTTCACTTACATTTCAAATTTTTAATACTGCAAGGTTCACAAGCCATTAACATTTTGGCATTGTTATTCTTTTCAGTCTTAGGCAGTCTGGCGTGGTATGTCTCACTGTGGCTTTAATTTGCATTTCCCAATGACTAAGGACAGCAAGCTGCTATCTGTGTGCTCACTGCCCATTTGTATGTCTTCTTTTGTGAAATGGCTGCTCAAGGCTTCAGCCCATTTAAAGACTGGGGGTTCTGCCTTTTTATTAGTTACTTGTAGTTCTTTACAGATTTTGGATTCCTTCATCAGCTATGTTTTATAAAAATTTTCTTCCAATCTATGGATTGAGCAGAGGTTGACTGTGATGATGCCTAATTTATCAGGTTTTGGTTTGGTTTGGTTTCTGCAGTGTTGGGGATCCAATCTAGAGCCTCAGGCCTTTTAGGCAAGTGCTCTACCACTGAGCCACACTCCCAACCCAGTTTTTCCTTTCCTTTCCTTTATTTATTTATTTATTTATTTATTTATTTATTTACACATGTTGATGGTATATAATGTTTACATTCCTTGTGGGGAGCTGGTGCATGCACATGACACATTTTAATTCTGTTTTCATCCCTTTTCCTCCCCTCCCCCATTCCTTGATTCTTTTTTTTAAGGGAAGTGAAAAGGTATGAAAAAAAGATATTGGGATGAACCAGGCGTGGTGAGCATGCCTGCAAACCCAGCACTTAGGAGGCAGAGAAAAAGAGGATTGCCCTGAGTTTGAAGACAGCCTGAACTATATAGCAAGACCCTTTCTCAAAAAACAAACAAAAAAAAGAAAGAAAGAAATTGGGGTGAATTTTTTTCTTTTAGCTATTGTCCTCTATGCCTAAGAAGTCATCGCCAATCCTCACGTTTTGTGGTCTGTGAACATTTGTTGTTCTTTGGTAAATATCCAGAAAATCCCTTTAAGGAAAAAGGAAACTTATAAGAGTTTTAATTGAAAGATACATTTTTTAAAACCATCTTAGGAGGGCTGGGGATATAGCTTAGCAGCATAAGCACCTGCCTGGCAAGCACAAGGTCCTGGGTTCAATTCCCTGCACAAAAATAAATAAATAAATAAATAAATAATAAGATTCCTTAGGAGATCTAGAATATGACTTTATATATAGACCAAACAATTCGAACTCTTTAGTATAGGACTATTTTATCTAACTTCTCCCATTCCCAAGTCATTCAAGAGATAAAAGCAAAATAACACTACAAGACGCTACAGAAAAAAACAAAATAAAAAACTTTTGTTTAAGTCACAGACTGGAAGAAAATATCCTCAAAATGTATCTGACTAAGGACCTGTATCTGTACTATATAAAGGACTCCTGTAACTCCAATTTTTTTTCAAATGGGCAATGACTTGCGTAGACATTTTACAAAGAAAGATATATAAATAGCAGCTCAATGTCCTTGGATATCAAGGAAATACAAATTAAAACCACATGAGATATACTACACACCCACTAGCATGGCTAAAACTATTAAGAATGACAACATCTAATGTTAAAAAGGAAGTTAGCAAAGGTGCCAGAACTCACACACTACCATTGGAGTGCAAAAATACAACCACTTGGAAAAAGGCAGCTTCTTACACATCTAAACATACATCATCTGCCTTATGCCCTCAAATTCCATTCCATTCCATTTACCCAAAAGATATAAACAGGTGTATCTACATAATAATTTTTATAAAACACGTTCAGAGAAGCTTTATGCCCAATAGCCCCACACTGGAAACAGACCAAGTGTCCATCAATAAAAGAATGTGTAAACTGATGTGTAATTCATATCATGGAATAGTATTCAGCAATGAAAAGGAACACACTAGTGATACACAAGCAAATCTCAAAAACACACTAAATGAAAGAAGCCTTACTAAGAAACCAATGAGTAATTTCATCTACATGAAATTCTAGAGCACTCCAAACTAATTTATGCAGAAAAAAAAAACAGAGCAGTGGTCACCTGGGAAGAAACATAAAAGAACATTTTAGGGTGATGGTAATATTTCTCTCTAGGAAGAGGATTGTGTTACATAAATATTTATATTTTTCAAACTAATCAAATGGCATATTTAAAAGCATTACATTTCAAAAATTTACCTTAGATCTAAACATAAAAGCTAAACCTCAGCCTCAAAAATGAGGTTGAATTCTAATTAACAACATGTGCTAAAGTGAATGATTTTGCAATTTATTTTTTTTATAATTTTATTTAAAGAGGAAAAAACAAAACAAAATAAAACAGAAAAAAGTGCAATTTATTTTTAAATAAATCAAAAAATAAGGCTTAATAGGCAGACAGAGAAAAAAGTGGATGGACAGATTTTTAATAAAGTAAATATAGCAGAATGTTTGTTGTAAAACCTAGGAGCTGGGCATATGGATATTCTCTCAACACCTGTTCACATGTTGGAAATTTTTCATACTACAGTACTGGGGTTTGGGGTGTGATGACACGTGTCTGTGACCCCAGCTCTCTGGAGGCTGAGACAGGAGGGCTGGTGGTATAGCTCAGAGACACAGTACCTGCTTAACATGGATGAGACCCTGGGTTTGAGTTCCAGCACCTCAATGAAAAAAAAAAGTGATTTAAAATACTGGAATATATGAAGGAGATACATTACCCTGGTGCCTTTAGCCTTACTTTGCATGCTACTTACATTCCATATGCAAAATGGGCCTTTACTCCCTAGTGTCAATTTCTTTATGCCCAACCCAAAGGGAGCTACTTCTCTAATATGGACCTAAAACAATTACTTTCCTTCATGGCAGGAAAAGAGACAAGTCATGCCCTTCTCTGACTGTTCAAAAAAAGAGAAAACAAAATGGGCCAGGAGCTAAAGGTATAAATGAGCATAAACATACACCTTACAAAACTGAGGATGAAAAAAAAAGACCCCCCAAAAAAAAAACTGAGGATGAGCTGGGCATGGTGGTGCACATCTGTAATCCCAGCACTCAAGGAGGTGAGGCAGGAGGATCATTGCAAGTTTAAGACCAGCCTGGGCTACAAAGTGAGCTTAAGGCCAGCCTGAACTGCATAGCAAATCCCTGTCTCAAAAAAAAAAAAATTGAGGATGAGGACTGAAGAGAGTTCTGAGAAGTCTAAGTTCTTTTTATTAGGTGATAAAGGAAATTTATATGTATTGGCACAAGCTATTTTTATCTCACGGTATCAGCAAAACCATGACATGAGAATGAGCAAGGATAGAGGAGCTCACTGAAAACTGATGGTTACAGAAAAACTGTAAAACTTCTACAGGAAGTTGTTCTTGCCTTTTTTATTTTATTTTATTTGGTGCCAGGGATCAAACTCACAACCTGGTGCTTGCCAAACAGGCGCTTATGCCACTGAGCTAAATCCCCGGCCCTCTTTTCCCCTTTAAAAAAACAATCTAAACCAAGCTTGGCAACACAGCCCTGTAATCCCAGCACTCTGGCAGCTGAAGTAGGAGGATGGCAAGTTTAAACCCAGTCTGGGCAACTTAGTGACTTAGTGAGACCCTGTCTCAAAATTTAAAAAATTAAAGAACTATGACGTCACTCAGTGAGAAGGCCTCAGTAATTGAATAAATAAAAACAAACAAACACAAAACAACCAAGTCTAAATAAGGTTAGCTCAAGGAAAAAGAAACCAGGATGGAGAGAAGCACTTTAACCAAGTTACATGACATAATCCTGTACAAAGATTCTCTATGACTGTCATCGAATGCATTCCAACAAATGACTGATGCGCATCTGAAGAGTGATTCACGGCCAGTTGTGAAAAAAATGATAATAAGCCACGCCATCAGCAGGCCCAGTGCATCATCACTCCTAAGTATTTGGGCTTTCCCCTACTAAAGGAAGACCTGCAATGCCTCGTGACATCAAGACAAAAAGGGACAATGATTCGTGTCCCATGGTCGGAAAGGCCCAGAAATTTTAGAGAAGTGAGGGATGGAAAGTTTCTACTTGAAACACTTGTATCTCCTCAGCTCTGGTTAGAGGGTGTCTTTAAAAGTGCACTCTTGTGCTAATTCAGTGTATGGTGAGAACGAGAGAAACTAATTGCCAAGCACATAAACTTTACTGTTAAGGTAAAATCAATCTTGGTCACTCCAGCATCACCTGACTAGGGGCCCCCTGCTTTCAAATCTGATGATAATAACTTCCCGGAATTGCAAAGGCTCCCCTAGGGAAGAACAGGCAATGCTGCCATATTAGATTCTATTTAAGATACAGATAATGTGATAAGAAGTGTTTTAATGGAGACCCAAGGATTTCACTCAAGTGGGTGTCCAAGCTGATGGTTTAACCCCTTGGGTGACGGGAGCAACGGGAGTGATGCCCTGCAGGTGAGAGTGATCAACCCTTTTCAATCACTTATTTCTTTGTCATCACAGGCTTTATTCTCCCTGGCCCTCAAATAAGCTTTTACCTGCGTAGTCCACTGAATCTGTGTGTGCCAAGCACCAAGCAAGGCGTCATAGAGACCAGTAAGCTGCTGGTCCAGCGGCAAATCGGTCTGGCACAGCTCTTGCCAGGCTGCTAAAAGCTGCACCTATAGAGGCAGAACAAAAGGGTCTCACTGGGTACATCAGCAATGCTGCCTGCTGAAACTGCCCTGCCCTCCCACCAAAGCAAGTGCTGCCCACCACTCTGAGCACTCAAGGACCCAGAAGGCCCATTCACTTAAGGCAGAAAACAAAGAAAACTTATCTGCTCTGAGAATTATCCAAAGCTTCACTCTGCCACCCTCCAACCGACCTCTCTCCTTTTTCCCTTCCCTGTAGCATGCCACTGGGCTCCCACTCAGCACAGTTCACTCTGAGCGTAGCTTGAGTGCTGAAACTGCATTCCCTAACCTTGCTGCTTAAAACGCTCACATGCGATGGCCTTGAAGGAACTAAGGTTAGCCCAGGAAGCTACCAAGATGTTTGATAACATAATCTTCAACACCTTAAAAAATATATTAAGTTATTATGGCTTCCTGAAGGCACAATGAGGCTTAAGACACGAATCTTCCTTAAAAGACAAAAATGAGCAGCCAGAGATACAGCTCAGCAGCACAGCACCCACCTGGCAAGTGAAAGGTCCTGAGTTCGATTCCAGCACTCCCCCCACCAAGAAAGACAAAAATGGACTGAGCACACACTTGTAACCCCAGCACTCTGGGAGGCTGAAGCAGGAGGATCTCAAGTTTGACCCAGTTTGGACAACTCAGTAAGATCCTGTGTCAAAATTAAAAAATGAAAAAAAGGCTAAGGATGTGGCTGAGCACAAAGGCTCTAAGTTCATTTCCCAGTACTGCCAAAAAAAAAAAGACGAAGTTTTGAATAAATTAAAATAACTTTTCTACCTTATAAATGAATCCAGCTATGAATAATACAGGACAAAAACCTCCGATTTTTTTCAAATGGCAATTAAATGCACGCATATGCTGGATCAAGAGCAACACCTACTGGCTAACTAGAAGAAAAACAACCAGATGTCAAAGAGGCATTTTTTTTTTTTTTTTTTTTTTTTTTTTTTTTTTTTTTTTTTT
>PVJX010017103.1:0-39087 GCA_004027295.1 Dolichotis patagonum | reverse complement strand
TGTTTAAATCCTAAACTCCGGTACCTGTGATTGTGACTATATTTGTAAATAGATTCTTTGCAAATATAGTCAAATTATGATGAGGTCATCCTGGAGTGAATGAATCTTAAGCCAATGACCAGTGTCTTCCCACCCTACCAAAAAAAGTTTTTGGACACAGAACCAGGTGAATCCTGCTTACTACAGTGATAGGAGTGATTGAATTCATGGATGAGGAAATGCCTTCAATCCTTGGTCAGTTTTTAGTTCTGTGTCTTGACAAGTTTAGTATTAGTTCACATTATAACAGAGCCCAGAGAATCCTGGCTAATTTTACTTAAGTCCAGAATGTCCCTGGAGTCTGCATTAGTCTGACGCAAGACTTTTAGAAGGACACACACAAAATATCATGAAAAAAATGTGCCAAACTGTTTTCCAACATAAATGTGCCATTTTATGTCCTTACATGCAAAATATGGGCGTTTCAGTGACTTCACAACCTCATCAATACTTGGTGTTGTCAGATTTTTAAATTTTAGCCGTTATAATAAGTGTGATATTGTGGTTTTAATTTACATTCCTCTAATGACAAATGATGTTGGCCACTTTTTTTAAATGTGCTTACTTTCCACTCATCCATCTGTGATGGTAAAATCTCTATTCAAATCTCTTGCTCTTTTAAAAAACTGCATTATACCAGGTATGGTGGTGCACTCTTATAATCACAGAGCTCAGGAATCTGAAGCAGGAGGATTACTAAGAGTTCAAGATCAGCCTAGGATACATAGCAAGACTCCGTCCAAATAGTAATAATAATAATTTTTAATTAAAATATAAAAAATTAGGTTGCTTATTTTCTTATTATTGAATTTGGAGTGTCCTTCACATGTTCCCTATGTAAGTCTTTATCATATATGTGATTTGAAAATATCATTTCTCTGCCTGTGACTTCTCTCTTCATTTTTACAGGGATTTACAAAGAGCCAAAGTTCTTAATTTTGATTGAGTCCCATTTTTTTTCCTTTTAAAAAATCACGCTTTTGGAGTCATATCAAACAATTTTTGCCTAATCCCAGGACACAAAAATTCTCTCATGTTTTATTCTAAAAGTTTTATATTTTTATATTGAAGTCTACAATCTATTGAGTTATTTTTGTACATGGTATAAAGTATTGATTAAAGTTAATACTTTCGCTGTGGGTACACAATTATTCCAGCATTTTATATTAAGAAAATCATGGCCCTGAAGCAAGGCCAGCAGATTGCTATAGCTGCTGGTTCCAAACAGGAGCCTAAAGAGAATTCTTTCTGCGGTCTGTTGGCCATTCCAGAATTTTGGAAATGGAATGGTCAATTCATCAGAAAGAAATAGCAGGTGAGTATGGTGGGCTTTGGGGGGCCTGCAGGGGAGAGACCCCAGCACCTCGGGACCTGCACCATGCAGTTGATTCGGGGTACTGGGAGAACAAGGAGCTCCTCCCCCCTCTGGGGGGTGGCTGAGAGTGTGGCAGACTTTCTGCAGCCCGAAGGAGAGAGACCCTGGCGCATTGGGACCTTCACTGTGCGGTTGACTCGGGGTGCCAGGAGAACAAGGAACTCCTCCCCTCTCTGGGGGGTGGCAGTAATCCTGCCTGCATGTGGGCTGAGAATCAGACATCTCATGTCGTCCTGTCCCCCGTCTTGTGTCCTCCCTCCCCCTCCCCCTGCTTAGCAAGTGGGAGCCAGTGAACTACACATCTTGTGAAAAGATTGGCTATGTTATTTAGTATGAGCTCTCCATATGCAAAGATAAGGACAACCATTTGGAAGAAAACAAGAGACAATATGACAGATAGTGTAGATCTCTGGTTGTCTAGCTTTGAAATTTATGCTTTCTTATGTCCCGTTCCATTCTGTTTTGTTGTGTTTAATTTTACTTCCTTTTAAAATAAAATAAAAAAAATTTTTAAAAAACAGAAAATCATACTTTCTCCACTAAATTGCTTTATTCCTCTGAGTAACTCAGGTATGGTCTATTTCTGGGCATTCCGGTCTATTCTACTGATCTATTTGTCTAACATTGTGCTAATATTACACTGTGTCTTGGTTACCATAACTCTATCATAAGTATAAAGTTCAGGTGGCATAAGTTCTCCAAATTTGTACTTATTTTTCAAAGCTGTTATTGCTGGTTCTTTGCATCTCCATATGAATTTTATAAACAGTCTATCCCAAAAGAAACTTGCAATAATTTTACTGAAATTATATTGAAACTGTAGACAAATTTAGAGATAATTAACATCAGAACAATATTAAATCTTCAGTCCACACACATGTTATGTCTCCCATTTACTGGCCTTTAATTTATTTTGGCAATGTTATTTCATTTTCAATGACAAGCTGTTTTTATAGATTTATGTCTAAGTATCTTTATAATTTTTTTTTACTTTTTTCATCTTTTAATTTTTTATTATTTTGAAGGTAGTAAAATACAACAGAACAAGATGGAATAAAGCCAGTTGAGACAATGTAGTGAAATTGGTACAGAACTTCACAGCAGGTTACCAGGATAACAGTAATAGGTACCATAGTATATCTCATTATCTTCACAATAGTTGTTCTTCCAATCAGGTATAGCAAAATCAAAAGGAATACAGAGCACTATAGAACTTATCAAAACAGAATATTGAATAGAGCAATACCATTAATCAGTACAGAGCAAAATAGTGATAAAAATATTTGCCTTCAAAGAGATGGTAGAAAGAAATCCCCCTTATTTGCTATATTACATATGGTCAACCTCCCGAAAGAGGCTCAGACTTCTGACTCCCATTTGCTGATGGGGATGGGATGTTTGATTCTCAGCCTGCATGCCGGTAGACTCACAGCCGCTTACCAGGGCAGCAGGCTGGTTGCTTGGTTTCCCAGCGCCCTAAGTCCCAACATGACGCAGATCTCAGGAGACGCTGCTGGTTCTCACCGTGGTGCAGCCGCGGCTTGCCAGACCACAGCCACTTACCAGGGTGACAAGCTGGTTGCTTGGTTTCCCAGCACCCTAAGTTCCTACATAGCCTATAATTTTTAAATGGTATATTTCAAATTTTTAATGTCTGATTATTTGTAGACAGTATATAGAAATATACTGGTTTTTTATGTTAATCTTGTATTCTGTAACTTTGTTAGTTTTAACACTTTTTCTATAGACTCTTTATTGGTCACTTTTCTGTCTGATACAAAACACATGATACCCATACCTTAGATGAGGAGAACTTTATTTTAGCTTATGGTTTTCAGAGGATTCAGTCCATGGTTAGCTTGCTCTAAAGTAAAAACAGCATAGCAGAAGACCATGACAAAGGAAAGTTGCTTAGTCTGTGGCAACCAGGAACTGGGGAGTGGAGGAGGTGACCTGACATACTCAACTGAAAGGAGAAAAAGGTTATGAGGGCTCATGATTTCAGAGGCTTTAGTCCATGATTAGCCAGCTATAAGGCAAAAACTTTATGGCTGAAGAGAGTGGCAGGGCAAAACTGCTCAACTCATATCACCCAGGAAGCAGAGAGCACTAAAAGATTCAGAGAGAAAAGGACCAGGGACCTGATATAGTCCCTAAGGCCATAACCCATGACCCACCCATCACACCCAGAAGTATGCTTTGCTAATCTGCCAGGTGACTCTTGAGCTAATTGAGAGTGAAGATTAACCATCACAGTGCTCAAATTGTTCCAGCTCTTTTGGCAGATTCCTGCATTTCTCTGACATACTCTGTTATGGTTTAGATCTGAACTTCCCCCCAAAGCCTCAGGTGTTCAGAGATGAGGCTTTTGGACTGGATCATGGGGATGCTATACTCATCAGTGAATTCGTCCATTCGTGAGTTCATAGCTGAAGTGCTGGTAGAAGGTGGGGTGCAGAAGGAGAAGGCAATCACTGAGCACTGCCTTTGAGCATATCTCTCACTCTGGCTCTTCCCTGTGTTTCTGCCTTCTGCCTCCCATAGGGCCTTCTTCCATAACACGTGGGCCTTGGAGCTGGCCAACCACAGATAAACTGTCTGAAACTGTGATTCAAAATCATCCTCTCCTCCTTACATTTCAGGTGTCAGATATTTTATCCCAGTTATGGGAAAACTGACTAATATACACGCCTCTCATTGTGGGGACTTTTGCGTGTGTGCATCTTGGAAAACACCTCCTCATTTTCCAGCACCATGAGATGTTCCATGTTTGTCTTGCATATTTCTTACCCTAACCCTAAAACAGATCTTTCCAGAGGATAATTAAGACTGGATGTCTCTGTCACCCACCATGGGCCTGGTGGATACTTCCAGAGTTGGTTCAAAAGTGGTTACTTCCAGAGTTGGTTCATATGAAGATTAAGTACCAAAGTCTAGGCCCCAGGCAAGTTTTGCGTTCCATTTTTCCCACCCTCAGTGTGGTGGTTAATCCCTTTGAGCACACTCCTCCCGAGGTCCCTAATGGGTTGTCCATGGTTCCAGGCATCACCATCTCACACATGCACACCATAATCTGGAAAAAAACCAGCACATCCTCCTTTCAAAAACAAAGAAAAATTTCCCAGATGCCTTCTACCAGGTTTTCCCTCTTATCTCTTTGGCCCAAACTGTGTCACATTCCCATTCCTAAGCCAGCACTAGAGAGATGGGTACATTTTGTGTTGCAAGGAGGAAAAGGTTAAGTCCAAACTGAGGGACCGAGCTGGCCTTTGACTACTTCTCAGTACCCTCCCCTTCTCATCCTACCATGGTGTCTCCCACCGGGAGTGGATGACATCTATTTCTCTCTCTTGCCCAAGCTTAGGAATCTCCTCCCTGGGGCCCTTCCTTCTGCTCTTCTCACAGGCTGGGCCAGGGAAGGTTCCCAGTGAAAGGAAGGTCAGAAGCTAAAGCCTTTGAGAAGAGGCAATTGGAGAATTTCTGGAGCTGGGAAGCAGGAAGCATCTTCTCAAGTTTGCACCTCTAATGCCCTGGGCTAAGCAGGTGAGGTCAGCACCCTAGCCGGAGTCTGGGAGTCGTGGGCGCCAGGGCTGCAGATCAGAGCAGGATATGGATGAGGATGAGCTGCCAAGAAGGGGCAGGCTCCTCAAGCAACCAGGCACCAACAGACTTCAGAGAGGCCCTGTAATTACCTGGGAAAGTACGATTTCCCAAGAGCTGCAGTTACCATCTCCTGAGATCCCTCAGTGCAAATAAAGTCACATCTTCTCACCAACCGAAGTTGGGCAATACCCAAGCTTCTGTGTCTGATGTATTTCACTTGATGTTATGGTCTCAAGGTGCATCTGTTTTTCCAGAAAAAGATCAAATTTGTTCTCCTTAAATGGCAGAGTAGTACTCCAGTGTGTATAAATACCACACTTTCTATATCCATTATGAGAAGCCCAAGTATAAGTAATTTAAAAAAAGACAATAGCCGGGTATGGTGGCACATGCCTATAATCCCAGCACTCAGGAGGCTGAGGCAGGAAGATCTCCATGAGTTTGAGGCCAACCTGAGCTACTTAGTAAGACCTTGCCTCAAAAAAACAAAAGATAACAAAATAAAAGCTAGACAATAAGAAACAGGGAGATAGATCTTTGGCAAATGGGTAGAGGATCCAGAGATCAAGGGACAAGAGATGGAAGGGAGAAAGGAAAGGGAATAAAAAGAATTCAGATGTGTTAAGTATATACACCGATCCCCTAGGATGAATATAAACGCATGTACTGCAAATTGAAAAAATAAACAAGTCACATCGCACCCACCTGGCATGGCCAAGGCTAAACCTCTCATCTTCTCTTCCATTCACCACCACCACCCCATTCCTGAACTGCCACTGTTTGTTTCTGGTCCTGTCCCTTTCTTTGGTCTGGGAAGGGCTGATGTCTTCCTCGCCGTGGTTCTCACTCTGTCTTCTAGTCTCACCAGCCCACTGCGCATGCCCAGATCCTCCGGCTAGCTCCCGGGCCCCACTGCGTGCCTCTGGCTTCTCCAGCTCTTGCACCGTCTTCATACAGAGCCAGGATCCCCTTCGAAACTGCCTCTGTGCTCCCTTTTCTGCGTGCACAAGCACCTTCATTGGCTCCTTGGTCTCTCATTCCTTCAGTACAAATATCTCGGCTGGAGCCCTGGACCCCGCACATGCTCACCCGCATATTTCTGTCCCCTCTCCAATCTGGCCCTCTCCATCCACCTTTCCTTTTGCTTGTTTTAAAACCTGTCCTACAAAATCTGGCACAGTGGTTCAAGCCTGTAATCCCAGCACTGACAAGGCTGAGGCAGGAAGATTGCCACACGCTCAATCCCAGTTTAGGCACGTAGTGAGATGAAAGCCAACCTGAACTACATAGTGAGACACTGTCTCTAAAAGAAATAAACATAAAAATAAAAATTTAAGCGTGTTCCCAATAGCGCACAGGAGGCTCTCAGTTCAATCCACAGTACCGATGGGTGAAAAAAGTTTCCAAGAGCTATACCAATTTTTACAACACTGCACCCTGGAAGCCACAACTCACTCTAAAACATCAAACGCATCCGGTGTACCAGCAGTTCCCCCCTCCCTGCTCCCCCGCTGAGCGGAGTCTCCGCTTTCCTGTTCGTGGGGGCCAAGGCTCCCTGATCCTTCCGTACTCCTTCCCTTGATTTCTTTGTAGTTTCCCCACCTCTTCCTAAAAGATTCATTGTTTAGGGTTGCCAGGTTCTGAGTGTCCTATAGATTACCTCATTCTTTGTTTATTTTGCTATGACTGGAGTCTCCTTTTTTGACAGTTTATTTGCGTTCTAACTCCCAGACCGTACAATTCACCCACTTCAAGTGTATGGGTCAGTCGTTTTAGGATACTTGGAGCCACCACTGCCACATGCTAATTTTGGAGAAATTGCCTCACTCCCCGCAGAATCCTTAGACTCCTAAGCAGTTACTCCTGGTGCCTCCCCGTCGCCCAGTCCCGGGCAGCCCCAGCCTACTCTGTCTCTGCAGATGTGCCCACTCTCCTCTATTTCCAACAACCACGTTTGCCTTTCTGGGTACAGTTTGCTGGCACACAGCTGACCGCACACTTTCCCCATGTGCTGCAATCCCTGCCAGTTCTGGAGACTGGGGGGCCCCCAGTTGAGGGTGGCATCACGCTCCTTGCTGTATCATTACGTGGTGGAAGGCATCACATGGTGGCACGGCAGGGCAAGACAGACAGAGATGAAAAGTCTAAACCAGCAGTTTCAAGCCCATTTAGAATCAGCATTAGCCCAGTCATGAGGGTGGAGCCTCATTATGCGAACACCTCCCAACACTGTCACACGCTAGGAACCCATGCTTTCAGAGGGACACAGTCAAACCGTAGCAGGGTACAACCAGAAAAGCAATGTTCTGCCTAGCCCTATCTCCCCGATCTATGGGGCTGGATCTTCCCTGTTGCTGAGTTGCCCATGGAGTAGTCAGATCTCTATTTTGAAGTCCAAGCCCTCGCCTGGTCAGTCTTGGCCTCTTTCCAATACCACCCTGAGGCTCACAATTGGCTTCTTTATTCTTCCCCTACCCTTACCAGCTGCATCATCTGCCCTCCTCACAGTGAGGACCAGGGAGGGACAGAGGAAATGGCCATCTGACGCAAGTGCATGGCTCACAGAGGAAGCCACCTCCTTCCCCAGTCCTCCTCTCACCCCCATAACTGCCACGCCTTTGACTCAGGCAAAAGCATTCCGTCTACTGAGTGCCTTAAGAGCTCTCCCTTGACCCCAGTCTTATTCTGTACCTACTACCGGTGACTCTCTGTGACATCCTCACAGGTCTCTCTGTTACCCATCTTTGGCCTGTGACCAGGGGAAGGAAAGGCACACAGCCTTCTTTTATGTGACATCAACTAATGTTTTGCTTTTGAGCATCTACATGTGTCCTCAGCCTCTGGTACCTGGAGTCGCCTAAGCTCCTGGGAACACCTAGCAGGCTCTCAAAAAAGCATCCTGGTATCCAGTCTCATAGACTTGAGGAAGGAGGGTTTTACCCCTCCCTCCTTCCATGGAGAAATGGAACTATCCCCGATGCCCATTTCTCTTCAGATACGGAATCCTCCCTGTGCTCCCCAATCCCCTCAGCATTCTGCACATACAGCAGGCTCCAGCTGGGTGCTCCAACCCCTCCTCTACAGTCCTGCCCAGGAAACTGTGCCCCTCACTTTGGAATGTCATTGTTCTTCCCACCAGTTGACTTGGGGACTCAGCCAAACTGAGACTGGATCTCCATTTGTCATCCTGCTCTGGCTTTAATCCTTCAAAGACTAGAAACTGCTGGAAGAAAGAACTGTGCTGCCCTCACCCTCACTGCCTTCACCCCTCCTACCTGGCGCTTAGTAGTACCAAGCTCGTGGTGATAGTATGTCTCTCAGAGGGAAGAGCAGAGGAGACAACCCAGCACCATGAAGAAGATGGAGGAAGACAGGTACAAGAGTTCTAGTTGCTGTAATGACCCAAAGGGAAGCTTTAGAATTTCCATGTTTGAAGTTATTCAGGTTTGGAAGTTATGCTTCAGTGAAAGCCAGAGATCTAACTGGTAAAATTCCCTCTGGCCTTAGGTCAAAAACAAGTACAGTCAGCCTCCGTGTATACAACTTCTGAACCCATGGAATCATCCAATCATAGGTCAGATGTATTTTTTAAACATCACATCTGTTCTGAATGTGTAGAAACTTTTCCCCTACCATTATTCCCTAAATAGTACAGTGTAACAACTATTTTACATAACATTGCATTGTATTAGGTACTATAAATCATCTAGAGATGATTTAAAGTATACAGGAGGATTGTGTAGGTATATGCAAATACTGCAGGGTTTCATCTGAGGGCCTTGGGCACCCTAGGATTTTGGTATCTCTAAAGAGCCTGGAACAACTGCATATAACAAGTAATGTTATGCAGGTTGGCCTTGTAATGCTGAGGAGGCACAAAATAGGAATAATGAGGCTTAAGAGGGCAAAAAGAATCCTTCTCACTGCATCTAGCTCCTTCCAGTTATTTTTATAGATAACCTTATTCCTGAAAATCAGACCTGTCGTGGCCCTGAAGCAAGGCCAGCAGATCGCTGTAGCTGCTGGTTTCAAACAGGAGCCTAAAGAGAATTCTTTCTGTGGTCTGTTGGCCATTTCAGAGCTTTGGAAATGGAATGGTCAATTCATCAGAAAGAAATAGCAGGTGAGTATGGCGGACTTTAGGGGGCCTGGAGGAGAGATACCCTGGTGCCTCGGGACCTACACCATGCGGTTGACTCGAGGTGCCAGGAGAACAAGGAACTCCTCCCCTCTCTGGGGGACGGCTGAAAGTGTGGCCGACTTTCAACAGCCCAAAGGAGAGAGGCCCTGGCACATCGGGACCTGCACAGTGCGGTTGACTCCGGGAGAACAAGGAACTCCTCCCCTCTCTGGGGGCACCTGAGAGTGTGGCAGACTTTTGGCGGTCTGAAGGAGAGAGACCCTGGCGCATCAGGACCTGCACCTTGTGGTTGACTCGGGGTGCCAGGAGAACAAGGAACTCTTCCCCTCTCTGGGGGGCAACTGTGATCCTGCCTGCATGTGGGCTGAGAATCAGACATCTCATGTTGTCCTGTCCCCTGTCCCATGTTCCCCCTCCTCCCTGCCTAACAAGTGGGAACCAGTGAACTACACATCTTGTGAAAAGATTGGCTATGTTATTTAGTATGAGCTCTCCATATACAAGGATAAGGACAACCATTTGGAAGAAAACAAGAGACAATATGACAGATAGTGAAGATCTCTGGTTGTCTAGCTTTGAAATTTATGCTTTCTTATGTCCCATTCCATTCTGGTTTGTTGTGTTTAATTTTACTCCCTTTTAAAATAAAAAAAAGGGGGGGCACTGAGCCAACCAGCAACCAGCCTGCCGCCCTGGTAAGTAACTGTGGTCTGGCAAGCCACGGCCACCCCAGGGCGGGGAAATAAGAAGCAACAGCGTTTCCTGAGATCCGTACCATGTTGGAACTTAGAGCACTGAGCCAACCAGCAACCAGCCTGCTGCCTACCTGGCCGCAGGCTTAGAATCAAACATACCACACCACACCACACCCCCTGTTAACAATTGGGATCCAGGGATCTGGGTATCTCTTAGGAGGTGACCATATTTGGTACAGCAAGTGGGGGGAGTTTCCTTCTACTATCTCTGAAGGCAGATATTTTTATCGCTGTTTTGCTTTGTCCTGATTAACGGTGTTGCTCTGTTCAATACTCTCTGTTGATGTGTTCTATAATGTTGTGTATTTCTTCGATTTTGCTATACCTACTAGAAGAACAACTATTGTGAAGACAACAAGATATACAATGTTGCCTATACAATGCTGCTGTCCTGGTGACCTGCTGTGATGTTCTGTGCCAATTTCACTGCACTGTCTCAATTGGCTTTATTCCATCCTGTTTTGTTGTATATTACTGCCTCCAAGTTAATAAAAATTAAATAAAAATAAAACAAGAGAACATGAGAAAATAAAGTAACAAAATACCTCCAAAAACTCCCAACTCCACCAAAGCTGATCCATGTGACATGAGTGATGAGAAACTCAAAAACAAAACAACAGAATTATATAAGGTGATTAAAAAGGAAGTAACAATAACAAAACAGATCAATAAGGTACTGAGAAAGCTGAAACATAATATAACTAAATAGATAATGTACTTAAAAAGCAAAAAGAGGAAAAGAAAATGCTCTAAAGGATATAACTGCATGTACGTTTAAGTGTGTGGGATTGATAACCATATTATCAGGTTTTTGTTGGATCGTTGAACAGAACTGTTTGCAGCCTCACTGTTTGTTCACTTTGTATGCCTTAATTTTGTAACATGAACGGCTATTTCTGGGAAGACAGTATGTGGTTTGTCAACTAGTGATTTCTTTATGTTTTTTTTTTTTTTGAGGTTCTGTATTGTTTCTACCCTTTTTTCTGTATTGCTTTTTTTCCTCTTTAAATAAAATTTAAAAATAAATAAAGAAAGAAAAAAGAAAAAAAGAAAATCAGACCTGTCACCAACTACTCCTCTGGGATATTAGGCAACATAGCAGTCCTTTTGTTTGGCCTGGTCAAGGCATGTGCTCAGGTCTTGGGCACATGGAGAAGCAGCATTTATTAGCAAAACGAAGAGTTCTGGGATTAGAAGCTATTACACAAAGTGTCAGACTTGCATGCAAGAAATAGATGTTGGGAGCTACACTGAGAGATGGATCTCATAGCTTTGCAGTCAAGGTTGCTGTTACATCCTGAATTCACAGGGTCTCATCTATTCTATGCATCAAACATTTATTGACACTGGTTAGGAATCCTGGTTTAGGCCTCCGAAACTGTCCCTTCTACTAAAGAATTCTGTCTCGCGCTCTCTCTCTCTCTTTCTGAAGCCATAGTTTTAGCTACTGCCTTTTCCTAAAAGATCCACTCTAGAAATGGCCTAGAATCATGACCTTCTCCCCCACCCATTACTGATACTGACTCTCTAATCACTTCACAAGTGACTCATAATGCAGAGTTCACCTTCCAGGCCGCTCTTATCTCGTTGACCTCCAGGGTAGATGCCTGTTATGGGATGAACTCTGTCTCCTCAAACTTCCTGTGTTGAATCCATGACCCCTTCCCCCACCTCCAGGACCTCAGAAGGTGAATGTGTTTGGACACAGGCATCTAGAGGCAATAAGTTAAAATGAAGTCTCGAGGGCAGGTCCTAAAGTCACATGCCTGGTGTCCTTATAAGAACTCTAGACACATGCACACATCTGCACATACATACATGCGCATGGGCACAGAGAAGGAGAGAGAGAGAGAGGTCTATGGAGGAAGCAGGAGGGTACTGTCTAAAATCATTAACTGAAGCCACAGAGGGAGCCTATCTTGTTGCCACCTTGAGCCCAGAGTCCTAACCTCCAGGTTGACAAACTAAATTTCTGTTAAGCCACCTCGTAAGAGCAGCCATAGCAACTGTGTGCACAATCCATTAGCTTCTTACACACAGGACTGCACAGTCTCCTCCCTAAAATGCTTCTCCAGCCCTCGCATTCCCCATTAATTTTGGAGTCAAGTTTTAAATGCTTAACACGGAACACCTAACTCACTTCCAAGCCCAACCCACCTCCCTGAGGTCATCTGCTTACCTATGCTGCCCTATTCCCACCACTCCTGAACCCACAGTCCAACAAATGCATCGACACCAACCTCAACGTGGCGCGTCGACCACCTCCCTGATGTAGCCCAAACTGTCACCCACTGTGTGCCTTCTTTGCCTTCAAGACCCCATTTGAATGTCACTTTCCTATGAAGTCTTCCCTGCATCCCAGGCTATTTGTCCTCCATCCCTGTGTACCCTGAAACACTTTCTCTATTACTTATCTCTTTGGGTTGTGCTTTCGTGGAAGCAGAGATGGGGCTTTACTCATAAGTTTAACTGTAGCAGGGAAGGGGTACTCAATAGATATTTACTGAATGACTCGTGTTATGCACTACCTGCACCCCTCAAAATTCATGTTGAAGCATTAACTCCAGTGTGATAGTATGGTCATCCTTCACCATCTGAAGGGGATTGGTTCCAGAACTCCTCACAGACAGCAAAATCCAAAGGTGTCCAAATCATTTACGTAAAATGATGTAGTATTTGCATATAATCTACACATATCCTTCTGTCTTATTCATTTTTCTATTGTTGCTGAGACAAAATACCTGACACTCAAAATGAAGGAAGGAAAGCTTTGTTTAGCACACAGTGTGTAGAGGTTTCAGCCCATAATCAGCTGGCTCCAAGGCAGAGTGGCATGGCAGGGTGGCAACAGTTCATGGAAGCAGAAGACAGCAAAGGCAACAAGAGCAGAGAGAGAGGAGCATAGAGAAGACTCCGTCCCTTATATTGTATGTAGGCCACTGGCCACACTGGTGTGGGTGTAGCACTCACACCCATAATCCCAGCATCAGGCCATGAACCAATCACCAGCTCTAGAAGCTCACTCCCATGATTGCATGAGGGAAGGGGAGAGGAAAGGGGAGAGGGCCTGAGGGGGAGGGGCCGGGGAGGGAGTAAGGGAGACAACCAGACATGAACCATAACACCTGCCATATGTTACAAATCATGATTTGTAACACCTAATGCAATATAAATGCTATTTAAATTAGTTATATACTGTCCTGCTTAAGAAAAAATGACAAGGGAAAAAAACTCCATATGTGCTACATGCTCAGTACAATGTTTTTCAAATATTTTCAATCCACAAGGGAAAAAAAAGGAAAAATAAACAAAGGTACGAGCTCCATAGGACAAGTTTATTTCAGAAAGAACCTGAGAGGGATGGCTCTGACACTCTGATGGGAGTAGAGCCTCTCCTGTAGGCTATGGGGTCTTCTGTAGGCTCGCGGGGAAGGGGCTCTCAGTGAGAAGGGGTTGTGATTCCTGCCAAGAACAAGGCTCCAGAGAGCACAGCCTTGATGATGGTTGCCCAAGGATGGGGCTGGGGGATTGCAGGAATCGGCGGCTGCTATGAGTCACCAGGCTCTGCTGTGCTGGGATGAGGCAGTCTAGAGCTGGCTCCGTCAGGATGGTAGCGGTTGGATTCCTTTACTATCTATGGGTATGCATAGATCTAAAGCCTTAGATACAGAGGGCGCAGCCTCTGGGGAGCAACGAGGTCCCGATGAGGTGCTGAGTGTAGACTATTATGATGGGATTTGTGGAGTCTCCCACTTTCTGTACTGGGGATTAAATCCAGGACCTTTGCACGGAGCTACACTCCCAGCTTTTTTTCGGTTTTTTACCTAAGTCACTAAGTTGCCCGCCCAGGCGGGACTTGAACTCTCAGGGTTCCTCCTCATCCTACTAGAGTGCTGGGGTTCCAGGTGCACATCCCGTGCCTGGTGGGATTCTGTCTGGATAGGAGGAGAAAGAGAACAGAGTTCTCTCTCTCTGTGAGGACATAGTGAGAAGGTAGCTGTCTGTTCACCAGGCCCCAGGTCAACTGGCTCCTTGATCTTGCATTTCTCAGTCTCTAGAATTATTAGAAAATAAAACTCCATTGTTTAAACCATCCAGTCTCGGGTTTGCTGTGGTAGCCCAGGGAGACTCATGCAGCTGGTGGAAGAACAGATGAAGGGCAGCCTCTGCCCATTTTATCCAGGGACTCTCCCCAGACGTGGGCACAGTCCCTTACAGAGTCTGTCTGATGCTGCTCTGGGGGAGCCCCATTTATCCTGTTTCCTGGACACCAATGAGCTCTTCGGGGTCCTGACCTTTTCCAGATATGCAGCTCTATTGGAACAATACTCCTCACCACTTCCTCCTTTTAGGGCTTCAAATTTGACTCTGACGTTTTAGAAAATCGAGTTTTGCTTCTCTCTGTCCTGGAAATTTCCTTGTTCCCTTGGCCACCCCAGGAACCTCTTTGTGCAAATCAGCTCTTCACAACCTTCTCCCTTATCCCAGAACTTTGCCAGAATCACCCAATCACAAACAGATCAGCTTGTCCTAGAGGGATGGTGCCGCCTCTGGAAGCTTAAACACAGCAAAATAAAATAAAAAGCTTTACTCTGTGCAAACCCAGAACTCTTAAAATTCTTCTCCAGTTAGGTACAGTAATTGCAACTTCCACAGACTTCTTCCTAAATGTTGATAATATAGTACCTCCAAGCGCCCGTAACTCTAATAGCCCACATTAGTTTAAACAAGCAACAATAAACTGAAACAGAAATACAAACCGCCCATGACTCCGACATTTCATTGCAAGGTTTGCTGCCGCTTTCCTCTACCAGGAAGCACATACACCGATTGTGTCAACACAGAAAATGCTCAGCGAAGCACCACCCGTCTTCCTGGCATTTTAGACCTTTCTTTCCAACCCGCCCTCCCACCTGCAGTCTGAGGGAATCTGAGAGCTGTAGAGATTACAAGCACGGGGCCGAGTGCACGTTCACTTCCTCTCAGTTGGAGGATCCCAGGGACAAGTGGAAGAGAGGGCCCAGGTGGCCTGGAGAGAACACCCAAACTGGCATTTGGAGGAGGAAACCCTGGAGCAGAATATGCATCCTGTCACCCCATGGTCTCTACTGCTGCCACTGCTCCTCTGTGGCTATTTAAATTTAAGTTAATTAAATTTCAAAGTCTGATACTTCATTTTATTTTATTTTAGTCCTAGGGATTAAACCTAGGATCTTCTCACTGAACTACATCCACAATCCGTTCTTGCTAAGTTGCTAAGTAGCCCAGCCTGGACTAAATTTGAGATTCTCCTGCCTCAGCCTCCCAGAGTGCTGAGATTACAGGTGTGTGCCACCACACCTGGCTGAAAATATGGTTCTCAATC
Organism: Dolichotis patagonum; assembly: GCA_004027295.1. Lineage (NCBI taxonomy): Eukaryota > Metazoa > Chordata > Mammalia > Rodentia > Caviidae > Dolichotis > Dolichotis patagonum. The sequence continues at coordinate 23,809 of PVJX010017103.1, read as the reverse complement.
ACACTAGTATACTTGAGGCACCTACAAGGTGCAAGTGGCAAGTGGCTACTGGGGACAGTGGAGACAGAGTGTTTCTACCCTAGCACATGCTCTACCGGGAAACTCTGATCATAACTCAAGTGATGCTTCTCACAAACACCAAAGAGTGGTTTTCCTATTTTTAAAACAAATGTAGAGAAAATATGGAGTTGACTTTGCTGACTGCAACAAGAGCAAAACAGTGTTTCTTGAAAAGGACTATTCCTAGATTCCTTGTGGACACAAGTGAAAGAGTGAGGACAGAGAAGAAAGGAGGAATAATTAGATGGTTATTAGCACTGAAGGCACTTCTGGATGAACAAAGAAACCCATCATTCCTAAGGCAAAAGAAAACCAGCAGCCACAGGTGAGCCTATGAGAACCTGTGCTGGGCAGAGTGTTATGGTTTGTGTCTTGATGTCCCCCCAAAGCCTCATGCAGTCACAGGCTTTTTTAGGGGTTGCTGAATCGAGAGTATGTGATTGATTTATAATGCAATGCTGGGATTAAGGGTGTGAAAGCTACACCCACCCTAGCTGGCAAACTGGATACAATAAAAGGGGCAAAAAGAGACTTGTATGCTGCCTCCCTCTTTCTGTTCTTTCTTACTGCTTTTGCTATTTTCTGCTGCCATGAACTGTTGCTCCTCTACCATGTACCATTCTGCCTTGGAGCCAGCTGATTATGGACTGAAAGCTCTGCAAACTGTGAGCTAAATAAACCTTTCCTCCTTTAACTTGGCATGTTGGGTATTTTGTCTCAACAAGGAGAAGAGTAAGTAAGACAGAATTTGGTACTGGGAGTGGGGTCATTGCTGTGATGATGCCTGGCTGTGTGGTTTAAGAGCCCTGGGAATTAATCTGGAAAGATTTTGAGAGCCTGACCAAAAAGGCAGCCCCTGTATGCTATAAGGTACATGAGAGACCCTGGCGGGAAACTGGAAAGTCAGAGCACAGATGGAAATGCTGCCCGTTAGGATGACACTCACAAGGCATTCAGAAAGACTGCATTGGCTGCTGGATCCCAGGTGGTTATATTGTGCTTTGGCAGGAAATTAGTCTGTATTTTACTTCTGTTTAGAGACATTTCCTGGGTGGCAGAAACATTTCAATGCATTCTACTGTATTATATTGGGGCAGTGGCATGGTTACTGTTGAGAGCTTTTGATCAGATCGATGTTGGTAATTAAGAGCAAAGAGCCAGCAGGGTGATTTGAAGCATTTGGTCAGAGGAAAGACTCCAGTGGAGCTGTGGATTTCAAGTATGAAACAGGAGAATATGGTTGTTGAGAAGGAACAGGACACTGAAAAATGACAGAAAGACAGAGTGTATTTGAAGTAGAGGAGATCACGTGGGCATCCCTTAGTGTTGCCATGGCTTGTTGTGAAAAGTTAATGGGAAGCAAGGATTGTGATTGTAATAGCTCTGCTAATACAATTTTAATGTAGCTTTAGATACATGTTTGTAATCAGGTTAATTATTCAAAGTATTGTGATTTTAACCTTGAATTTTGAACACCCTTTGAATATTTGCTTTTGGTGTGGAAATGAGTGCAGTAAGAATTGTATATCTGTAATTGTTACATTAATGTAAATCTGAGATCAAGACAAGTTCACAAACCTGCCACTGGAGACTACAGTTTAAGAAAATGTGCCTGTATCAAGTTGACCAGAGGTAGACTGTGGTGGATTAACTAATGGGCTGCTGGTAACCCCCAGCTGAACTGAGTCGGCATGGTGCTGGGTGTGGAGGCCCACCTGAGGACTGTTGCCAACAGCATAAAAGCAGAACCGGAGGGGAAGATGGTGCTGTTGATCCTGCTGAAGAGGCTTGTCATGCTGGTTTTCCTGACATGAACTCAGCTGTTGTCATTGTTGGAAGAGCTTGGGTCCTTACCATCACTGAGGATGGCAGTAATTCTTTTGTGGGGAGCCCTGGTCCTTACCTTGAGCATCGCTTCCTGGCTCCAGTGCAGATTCCTCAGCCTGCTGGCACAGATCCTTCACCCCACTGGCCCAGACTTTCTAGCTTCCACCACTGGCCTATGGGTTTTCCCAGTGCAGATCCTTGGTACAGACTTGCGTGAGACATTGTCACACACTCATGTCCTCCACTTGGACTTGTTAAGGACATTGCTTTGGGCTCTAAGTCTTCAGCTGGGCTCGTAAAGGACATTGCTGTGGAATCCAGGTCCTCAACTGGATTCTTTGGGTCCTAGTGTGTGGACAGATCTCCTGCACACTCCTGCATTTGACGTTTTAGGGGAATATTATAAAATAATCCTTTAAGTTGTGTGTCCTATATTAAGTTTATTGCTTTATAAACCCTGACTACAACAGGTGGCGAATCCTTTCCCACCTGGCAGATGTCCATGTGGGAGCATCCAGGCATAGGTTGGGCCACACAGCTATATTCGTCCCTCGGTGACCACAGGACATTGTTCCTGGGCTCCCACAGACACCAAAATTCAGGAATGCTCATTTCATAGAGTTCCTTCTATGAAATGGTACAGTGTTTGCATGAAACCTACACACAGCCTTCCATAAACTTTAAACCACTTGTAGATTACTTATAATATCCAATGTAATGTGCGTAGTGTGCAAATAGTTATCTTGTATTGTTTAGGAAATAATGAGAAGAAAAACAAGTCCGTACACATTTGTTATAGATGATTGTTGCTGTTGTTAAATCTGGGCCTATGGAATCTTCAGATATGAAGGGCTGACTGTATTTGTGTGGCTGTTTAAAAGATCTAGGAATCTTTCACTGTCCTGTGATGTCGCATATCTCTCATTAAGAGACGTGTGGCATGTTATGACCTAGCATCACATGGTCTATCATACCGCATGCATGAGAAAGGCATGTGAGACAGGCATAGAAAAGAGCCCTGTGAACAGGCCGGACAGAGAACACAGCAGCCCTCTAGCAAGAACGCAGCAGTGCACTGTTTAGAGGCTGGCCCAGCAGCCTCCGCCTTGGGTTGGTTTGGAATCAGAGTCACTGGTTCCAGTGAGACAGTCATGCTGAAGTCTGCAGGAATTCAGCTATTTCAAAGAAATCTAGAAGACACAAGGGCTGATGGAACTATAGAAATGTGATTTTTTTTGTCTTTCTGGTGGTGCTGACTAGCTAATAATATCTGGGTTTGGGGACATGATGCAAACACTTAAAGACTTCTGCAAACACGAGCTAATTAACCTGTGCTCACAGGTGGGGGCGCATCTGAATTGTTACCGCTTCGCCTTACTTAACCACTTAGCTCTGTCACACTCCTTACAGCAACATGCCAAGCGATCACTAAAAACACACTGGGTTTTAAATACCTGGATTTAGACTAAGAGAGCTGAGGATCTGACACTGCTGGTGCATTTGGATTAGAATTCTCCCTCCCTCTCCCCACCTCAGCCAACTCTTGGTTGCTATACATTCTTCCAGACATCAGCGCCCACTCAGACATCTCTGGCTTCTCAAAAGCCCTTCCTCATCTGTGCTTTCTCCCAAACCGATCCTCCCCCATGGTGACCAGTTTTCCCAGGACTCTCTCAGATTTAACATTGAAAGTCTCACATCCCAGTCAACTTTGGAGTCCCAGGCACACCAGGATGGGTGATCACCCTGACACCCACCATCCTGCAGAATCCATGACAAGTGATTACACTATTGTGATAATACCCTAGACTACCTAGTAACCCAGTGATTCACGTGCTGAATTTGTCTCAAGTTTATAAACTGCTCGAGGTTTAGGGCAATTCTTAATCTCCCTGGAATATCTAATTTGGGCACCAAATTAGATACACATGATGTCACTTCTTTCAATACCTGGTCTCTGCTATGACACAGTTCAAAAATAAGATCCTGAAAGATTTTGCCTTCTGAAGGTAGAAAAGAGCCTCCCCACAAACAGGTATCTGACATTTAAAAGTTGAAAGCCCAGCCCAAAACCCGAGACCTTGGGGGTTTGCTTCATTGGTGAGAGCGCTCAGCCACCAATGCTCCTGAGTAGGCCGCTAGAGAGTTTGTTTAGATCCAAAGCTTAGAGCACCACCCCCACTGCCAGAACCTGCCATTCAAAATTTCAGCTACCTACCAATTCTGGTTCAAGTGGTTCTTAAAAACTAAAACAGGGCCGGGGATTTAGCTCAGTGGCTTAAGCGCCTGCCTGGCAAGTGCGAGGTCATGAGTTCGATCCCTGGTACCAAAAAAAAAAAAAAAAAAAAAGTTCCAAAAACTAAAACAAACCCTTTCACACCCTATAACACTGAAAGTTCATTTTTAAAAAGAAAAGGACAAATATTTACCTTAATCCTCTTCATTTCATGGGAATCACAAAAATACTTTTTTGATATAGGTCCACATCCTTCCTTTGTTGGTTGGATTTCCTTGGGATTTTTCTTGCATCCATAATATCCACATAGTTCTAGCTGTGACTTCTCTGAAACAGAACATGAGCTTAAGGATATTTGTGAAGCATTTGAGAGTGGAATCCTTCCAGAGCCTTGCTATATTTTTTCCAATCTTTTTACAGTTGTCTCAAAATTTTTGAACAACTTATATTTGTTGGATCTTAACCAAGGCGCTCTAGTTAAGTCTCCGGGAGGTAGATGATATCTTCTGCACAGTGCAAGTTACATTTTCTAAAAAGGGATCTTTGTTTCTTTGTTCATTGATTCATTCTGGACATGAAGACTGGTGCCTTGTACATTATAGATGTTCAATTTGTTGAGTAAAGTGGTTCATGGACTACTAAATTGATTTGATTAATTACAGTAATTAGTACAAATAGTATAAAGAGGCTAGGGAACTAGCACAGTCCGCTCTTGGTAAACACAGCAGGTGTCAGCAAGTGGCATGAAAATGCACCAGACAGGAGGTCACTAGCTGTGTGCATTCAACTCCGTGGGGATGTTATTTACCATGTGCTTTGTTGGAACAGAAGAACATGAATTAATCAGCAAAGTCAAAATAGACTGAGTTGTGATATAAGTCAGTTTTCTCTCCTCTTAAGAAGCCTAGATCATTAGCATGCCTGAGACCCTGGATTCCATTCCCAGTACTTAAAGAAAACTAAGTAAATAAACCCTAGATCAATGGGGGACAGAGCAAGACTCAGTGGAAGGAGTTGGGGAATAAGTACTTCTTCCATTTCCAGTTCTGGCTCTGGCCTCTTTTGCATTTTACACCCATGAGGAAAGGTCAAGCCGTATAAATTGCCTATTATTCTGAATTACCTTCTTGTTATCCTGTGTTGCCAAGAAATTCTCTCCAAAGAAATCATTTAAAATCTTTCAATGTGTTCCTATAGCTAGGGCAGCTGTGGTTCCCAACAAGGGGTATACATCCTGCCTCCACCCACTCCTTGACGTTATTTATTCATATCCTTCTTTACCAAGAATGTGTTGAACAAAATCACTGTAAACCACACCTTGAATGACGTCACTGAGTTAGTCTGCTACTGCAGACCCTGGCATGGCACCAGCAATGTGAAATGTTCTCTGTACCTTGGGGGATAATACGTCACAGGAAAACTCATTGTGAAAACTCAATGAGACGCCACACATGAAGTATTTAGATGACGCTTCTACCCTTGATCTCAGGTATCATGTTACCGTTGATATATTTATGTCTGCACCTGCTTTTTCGCCAAGACCTGGTATCAAAAACAAGCAAACAACAACTTTTGAATTTATTCTCTCTTGCCACAGAAGAATTAGTGTTCCGAGCCCCCTGAACCATTGCATGGAATTCACCTTGGCTTCCTCAGATCACATCAGTGTGGAGGACAATCAATAACCGTGGCAAGGAGCAGGCAGCGAAAGCTGTCACTTTCGGACAGATTTGGAAAGGGTTCAGAAAGAGGCAAAGAGCAACAAGGCCACTGCATTTGTCCTCAGACCCAGGCTCATGAGAAATATAGTATGACATTCATTGGATCAACTTTAGCTAGACATTAAAACCAACTGCACACAGCATTTTTATTGGTAGTGGAAAATGACTGCACTATTAGTTTAAGATTTAAAAACCATTCGTTTAGAAATTCACTTATAAATGTATATCCAGTGGCAAACAAAACAGATGACATTACCGACCTTGTGGAATATATGTTTCCTTAAGAGAACTAATCACTGAAGGACATCTGGAAAGAAATATGCCTAAGTTTTAATAATATTTTTATTTCTGACCTGGGCTGTGGGATTACATTCATTCTTAGAATCATTAACTTTTCTGTATTTTTCAACAACGCAGGGAAGGGATATATATAAGAGGTATTTTGGCTTCTGGTATCTAAATCCCCTTCTTATAATTAGGGGAAATTCCTTTTTATGAAACGTGTCTACCTACCCACCACCCACCCACCACAGTGACTAAAGAAACCAGATATATGTTTTCCTGCTATCCTTCCAGCTAGGCACGGGCACGGGACACCTGGTCACATGGATTTTTAATTACCGTATCGCACTGGCTATAAAAGCAAGTGATGTATACAAGGCTAGGTGACAGTGTGTCCTTTCTGGCAGTGGAAACGATTTCAGAAGACAGGTTCCACCCCAGGAGATACATAGATGTCAGTGACAATATCTGGGGTCAAATCTTGATGAAGTGACCAGTTTCTCTGCTGTAACAAAACGTATGACAAAGATATGATCACCACCACCAAGTGGCAGAGAGATAATCAGATGAGCACTTGAACAGCTGAGAACACCAGTTGTTCCCTGAGCAGGGAGCTCACTCTGACATCACTTCCTTCCCTTCCACCCACAGCCTCAGGGGGGAGCTCGCTAGAACCATTTGACCCAGGAAGGAAAAAGTCGAGTCTGGCTTTAGACACATCTGCTCAATGTGCTTGCACCAACAAGAAGCGGACTCTTAGCTCATTCCTGACTCAGCCTCAAGGAAGTGGGTAAGGGAAATCATTCAAGAGATTATAACCTTGAGTTGGACATTTCGTTGTGTCGTTTGTTGGGTGGTAAGATGGCTTGAAGTAAAGCATTATTAATTCTTGGGCTGCAGAATAAAGCTAATGTTTGAGAAGTTTCCAAATTGAAGTTGGAAGGAATAAGACTGGAAAATTAATAACAGGAAGGCTTAAGAAGGAGATACGTGAGGCCTCTGCACAGCAAAAGAAACAGTCAACAGTGAGAAAATGAGAAAAAATTGCCAGCCATTCCTCAGACAGACAACTAACATCTAGAATATATAAAGAACTCAAGAAAGTAGATCCCCTCAAAAAAGACCCAATCAAAACCAGGGAAGAGAAATGAATAGATACTTCTCAAAAGAAGTACATGTGACCAATAAATACATCTTAAAATGTTCAGCATCACCTGCCATTATAGAAAGGCAGATTAAAACAGCACTAAGATTCCATTTACCCCAGAGAGAATGGCCATCATCAAAAAATCAAATAATAGCCTATGCCGGCGAAGCTGCAAGGGGTAGAGAACACTTCTACATTGTGGGTGGGAGTGAAACTGGTACAACCATCAGGGAGATCAGTACGGTGATTCCTCAAAAACCGACAACTTGATCCAGCTTTTCCTCTTCTAGATATATTCTAGGCATCTAGGCATCTTCCCAGTTTACAGTGATCCATGCATAGCGATGTTTATAGCAGCACAACCCATAATAGGTAAAGCTTGGAAGCGGCCTGTACGTCCGTCAACAGATGAATGGATAAAGAAAATGTGGTATTTATACAACATGGTGTACTGCTCTGCCGTAAAGAATAAGCCTGAGTTATTGGTAGGTAAATGAATGGACCTTGAGACTATAATATTATGTGAAATAAAATAGACACACAAGCTTACATATTGCATGCTTCCTCTTATCTGAGAAACCCAAAATGTAAATAAAGAGCTAAATAAAAGATCAATACTATGAAGCAGAGACATCTTTTTCAAATGGGAAGGGGAGCCAGCGATGGAGGACTGAGGTTCAACTTGGAAGCAGCAGGAGCTACGGGGTAGCCCGAGTCTATCTTGGAAGGACCAGCCTGCCCCCTGGCGGCAGATTGAGTGCGCTCAGACCCTCCATCGTGTTAGCCTTCACCCTCATTGCTACGGACCCTGGTGGATTCGAGCTTGCTTTCTGCAACCTACCATTCTCTGGCTAACGTCCCAGACCTCTGTGCACGTTGCGCCTATAAAAAGAACACACGTTACAGGAGAGAAACAGGTCGAAGGGCCGCTTGCCGCGTGTGTGACTCAGTGATCCTACTTTAGACAGCTGGGCAGACCTCCCCAAAGGGAGATGCAGTGTTGGTTTGGATTCCCTCGGAATAACATGGGGAAACAGGAACTTTGCTGCAAACTGAGGCCGGCGTGGAGGTGAAGGGAACCTGCCGGATTCTTTGATGGCGTCTAATATCACCATTTTCAACGGTTAAAGTCCATCAAGAGACAGAATGACCTTCTTCAGCTTTAACCACAGGATCGCAGAACTCTGGGGAAGATCTGTGTCGCCCCATCGGACGCTGAGCCTCGACACAGCAGGATGCTGGTGACTCTGAGGAGACACCGCAGTGAAGCAGGGTGGCTATGTCCACCAACTTTACCCTCTTGACCCGATAGGAAAATGCACACTATTGTTTTTCGTCTCCCTAAAATATGTATGCTGTTGTGTATTTTCTCCTTTCTTCTCTCACTATCTCACTACTGCCTGCAGGGTATGTGGTGGTGGTTACCCATAGAATACGGAACCTCGAGATAGAGTCAGGATGGAACAGACGAGGAGGAAGAGCCGTGATCCAGAGACACTGGACTCCGAGGTGGACACAGGACACATGAGACATCAAGAGGGGAGAGCACATTTTCAGTGGACTGAGCAATGCTTATCATAGGTGGGAAGCATGAGTATAGTGATAAGAATACTTTTAAGTGTTGACCCTGGACCCCCAAAAGGATATTTTAATAGGTAGTGGTCATTCTTTGTGACTCTCCAGCCTCTGCTTCCCCTAGACCTATGTTACGAATCTGATACAAGGGCAGCCACTCCTATAGGTGCAGAAATGGCAAACCTTTTCTTCCCCCACCTCCTTGGACTCAATTCCTGCACCCAGATCCATCCACATGGACTTCAGACAAGCATCCAGTGCCACCACAATGGCAAAAAAATTCTGTATGTGCATGCCACAATTCAGGACGATTACATCAAGGCCTATGTAGTAACAGGGGTGCTGCTTGACTCAGCACATGGGGGGTTGGCCATTTAATGTCTGTTCTATAACCGTGCCATGCGTCAGGCCTGATGTCCGTGACTAGGCTGCCTTCAGTTCAAGTTTCTTATTCTTCCTTCTGTGTTCACATTTTGGCAAGCCATTTTGATCCTAATCCCTACCTCTGAAACAGACCTTTGCCTGGTCTTCTAGTGGACCATCCAACCCCAGACACTGGGCCCCCAGTTTCTCTGGATATTTCATTTTTGTTTGATTTGTTTTTTGGTTTTAGTTTTGGTTTGGGTTTGGGTTTTGTGTGTGGTTTGTGGATTTGTTCCTGTTTTTGTCTTTGTATTTGTGGTACTGAGGATTGAATTCAGGGCTACTGAGCTATACCCCCAACCCGTTGTTTATTTTTTATTTTGAGACAGGTTCCCACAAGTCACTAAGGTGTCCTGAGCCCGAACTTGCGAATCTCCCGTCTTAGTCGTGCTGGGACTGCAGGTGTGCATCCTGGCAGCAGCTCGCTCTCTTTAAAGATCAAGGCTTTCAGACTTCGATGGCTCAAATAAAACTATAGGCCACACTTAACTTGGAGGAAGTTTCATGAAGTTCTACTACTGTGCTCCTAACTTTCTCCCAAGGCTCGTCTCTTTCTAGAAAAGCCTCACTATCTTTCTCATTTGCTCTTCTTGTTTCCATTCTGTTTTTTCTCTTTTCTGACAGCCTGGCTTAGCAGGCACCATTTTTCCTCCTGAAAACCAGTGCCAGTATCCAAACACCCCTCCCAGGCTCCTGCAGAGCCCTGGGCCCTGATGCTGGCCTGACTCAGTGCACCCAGAAGGCAGCCTCACCCTCCTGAGGAGGTTACAGGGGGTGTAAGGGACACCCTCTCGTATTGTATCAGATGTACCAGTTCTGCACCTAGCAGGAGCCCTGGAATTAGTCAGCTGAACAGCCTCAAGCCCTGAGTCTTCCCTCTTCTTCTGAATTGCTGCCAAGGTAGGCAGGCTTTGCCTTCTCTGCATTAGCAAAATTGCAAAATAAGGAATTTGGAAATTTGTCCATGAGTACCAGGGATCTCGTTATCTTTTTCCAAGGAGATCTGGAATCCTCCTTCAAATAGGACTTCTGGTAACCCATTCATAAATATCCCAGTGCCCCCAAAGACAGACACCTGAGGTCTAATTTATGATCGTAGCCTGCAATGAGATGATCAGTGTGCAATCAACACAGTAGCCAATCACCCTCATTTGCCGGGGACTGTCTTGGTTTTAGCACTGACGGTCCAACATCCCAGGAGAGTCCTCCATCACAGGTCAGTTGGTCATCCTGCTCAGCCACTATGAAAAACAGAATGTCTACCAGCTGAGGGCACCAGAAAGTTAGGTAACACATTGGATGTCCTTCATGCTGGCATGAAGTAGTTTTCTTTGTATCTACATTCAGCGCATTTTCCTAGACCTACCAGAATGGGCAAGTAATTATGCCCCCTCTTTGTCGTAGTTTGAAAACATTCATAGAAGTCCTGGGGCCCGTTTTCTTCCAGCTGACTAGCTGCTTAGTGAAGCACTCCTTGCTTAGCTGCTTCGATCTTCTCTCTTTGCATCATTTTAGCTGATCTCCCCTGGACCTTTTCCAGTTTATCAGCATCTTCTGGATACCCCAGAACTCTGCAGTGAATGCCAGGCACATTTATGGAGAGTTTCACCTCCTCGTCTCACTCATTATGTGCCTCAGGCAACAAAGGCTGCAAAACCATGTAAGCATCTTAGCCAATTATTGTAATTGCTTTTCAGACACATGCACACACAGACAGATACACTCGGTTAGTCAAGGGAATTAAATGTCTTCTAAAGGTCAAAAAAAATCACATCTCTTTTGGTTGGGAAAGACAGGGAAGTAATTTTGTAGAAGTGATAAGCATAATGGTAGCAAAAGCAGTGGCTGGGGTTCTGGGGATGTTGAGAGTAGCCTAGCTCCACCCCCAGACAGCTGGGAGACGTTTAGTTCTCAAGTTGCTTATGAATTAAAAACTGAATGGGTTAGAAAGGACATCACCAAAGTCTTTTCCATTACTGCTATTTGGGGAAAAGACAGATACCACTGTAGGATAACTTCTAAACAAGTGCATCTCAGTGGGTGTGAAAAGCTGACCCTGAGTCACGTGAAACACACCTGCTGCCCAGTCTCTCTGTGTTGCTCTCTAAGTAAGTCCACATCTAGGGAAAGGAGAGGGCCTAGCGCTCTTCCCCCTAGAAAAGCCTATCCAATGACTAAGATGGCGGCTGAAGGACAGAATACCAACCCCCTCCAAATTACCAGAACCTGTAAATATACTAGATTACAAGGCAAAGGGAAACTGAGGCTGAGGAGGGAATTAGAGTTGCTAATCAGTTAAACTTCAGAGCTTACTGCATTGTCCAGGTAAACCCAGTGTGATCACCTGGCTCCTAAAAGTGGGAGAGGAAAGTAGAAGATGGGTCAGAGCAGTCCGTGCGAGGAGGACTCTGCCTGCTGTTGCTGGCAGCTGCCTTGTTCGTTTTCTGTTGCTGGAATGGAATATGCAAGGGTGATGTACAGAGAAAAGTTTATTGTGGTTCATGGTTCCCGAGGCTGGAAAATCCAGGAGTATGATGACACATCTTTTCACTTTTGGTGGGGGATTCCAGCTGATTGCTAGCATGGTGGAAAAGTAGAAGTACATGTGGACAGGTTCAGAAGAGAGGAAGCGAGCTGAACTTCAAAAACTAAGCCTGTTCTATGAGGAAGGCATTAAGGACTCATGAGAGCTCCACACCTGTGACCTGAACACCTTCTAGGCTGTACTTCCAAACACCGCCAAAATAGTGACCAGATTTTAACACAACTTGCAGAGAGGACAAACCACATTGAAGTCATAATACTAGTTCTCCAGGTGGTGGAAGGGACCAGAAGCCAATGAATGTTGGCAGCCCCTAGCAGCAAGGAGAGGCAAAGGTCGGAGTCTCTGCCAGAGCCTCCAAAAGGAACCAGCCCTGCTCTTATTTTGATTTTAGCCCACGGAGCCCCATCTCAGAATGTAACATGATAAATGTGCATTGTTTCAAGCCACCAAGTGCAGGGTGATTTTGTTATAGCAGCAACAGGAAACAAATGCAGTGATCTTTAAGGCCAATATACACACATAACCACTCTCACAGGCTCTCTGTCTCTCACACAAGCTGCCTCACATATGCACTCACAGACACACCTCTAGCACACTCACATGCATGCCCCTAAGGACTGATCCACTCAGCTTCCCTGGATTTGATGGACTAACGCTTGTGCACTTTTCAATGTACCCAAGAAAAAACTGGAATTATTATTACAGGCAGCTGAGCCAGTTAGAACTATTACAGGCAGTCAGACAGGGCTAGGCCCTCAAGGAAGCTGGCACAAAGGACCAGATGTCTGACAACCTTGGAGAGGACACACACCTCTTGCTGCGGGCAAGATCTCAAAACAAATGCAAACACACCCTTAAGTATAATCCTTAGGGTTTAAATCTGGATCATTTTATGCCCATTTTGCAAATTCCCATTTTCCCGACCTTTCAGCTGTCTAATCTCATGATCTTGCTCTATAAAGTCCCTGGAAAATACAGAGTCCTGGGCAACCTGCTCAGGACCCCTTCTGTCTCTCTTCAGACAGAAGCTTTCTTTCTCTCAATAAATATATTCTACTCTTCACCTCTGTTGTTCCTAAAATTCATTCTTCGATTTTAAAGGACACGAACTCGCAGATATAGTAGGTCAGGAGTTTCATTCCCCTTTATCATGCTAAAAAAAAAGTGGTTTTGAAAGAAGCCATAAAATGCAAAAGGGTTTATTTATTTACCTTTTGGGGTTTCTTTAGAGGGTAGCTTCCTTGTCTTTCTGAGACAAGGTCTCACTATGCAATTCAGGCTGGCCTTGAGCTCACTTTGTAGCACAGGCCGGTCTCAAACTCACTATGACCCTCTTGAATGCTGGGATTATAGGCATGTGCCACCACCTCCGGCTAGAGAGAGTTCGCCTTTTATCTCCTTGCCCTCTTCTCAGTCTTGTGATCCTGCAACCCCCCTGCCCCTCAGGCCATACAGCCCAGGGAGACTGTGTTCCCCTCCCCAGGGCCTTGCTGATACCCTTTCTCGGCCTGCACAGTACTCCCTGCTTTCCATACTACTCTGCAGTCTGCTCTTACACTGTGAGAATGCCCAGGCCATTCAACCACCCTCCTGAGCCTTTCTTCTAGACCCATGTCTCTTCCTTCCCCCCAGACATCCTTGAGATGCCCCTGGTAACACCCAGGTCTGACATTGCCTTCACTTCCGAGCCCTCGTACCCGGCGCACACTGTGGATTGCAGTTGACAGAGATTCTTGGGGTGAGCTGCGGCGGGTTGGTCTCATGTGGAAGTCCCAGGCAGCAGAGTCAGGAGGCTGCCCGCCCACCCTGGCCATCCTGTTATTTTGTGGCCACTTGATTACAAAACATGCCACCATCACAAAATAAGTTAGGTTGCGTTGTCTCTAAACCCCATAAGAAATGTTCCCCATTATTGGTGTATTTGTGGGTGGTAGGAACATTTGGTGTCCCCAAGAAATTAAGAGCTCCTTAAGGGCAAAGCTCATTAAGGGCATGCACTGAGCTTGAATTTACTTTAGCTCACCGCACACCTAGCGAAAGGAGCCCTACCCTGTAACTGTGGCTTCAAGTGAAGAAAGGGACCCGATGCAGACACCGACACCCGAGATTATTCTAAAACAATATGTATCGTGCTGTAAAATTCTTACTGTGACTGTTTTGAAGGCAGAAAGCATTTCATGCGAACCCAACCAGGCTTCCTTATTTTACTCCCAGTGCCAATGCTATGGGGTCAGTTGTGTTCTCTCAAAATTCATATGTTGGAGTCCAAATCCCCAGTACATCAGAGGGTGACTGCACCAGGAAACGGGGTCCATAAAGAGATAATTTAGTTAAAATGAGGTCAAGGGGTGTTCCCTGATGCAAGGTGGCACACAGCCTTATTAGGAGCAGCACAGGACACAGACACACACACAGAGGACCATGTGAAGACACATAGAAGGTGGCCATCTGCAAGCCAAGGAATATTTTTTTTGCGACTATGTAATTCAGGCTGACTTTGAACTCACTGTGTAGTCCAGCCTTGTCTTGAACTCCTGACGATCTTCCTGCTTCAGCCTCCCGAGTGCTGAGATTACAGGTGTGTACCACCATGCCTGGATAAGTCAAGGAAGAAGTCTCAGAAGAAACTGGCTTTGTGGACACCTTGATCTTGGACTTCTGAACTCCAGCACTGTGAGGAAATGCCTGTCTGCTGTTTGAGCCCTCAAACTGTGGAGCTTTGCTGTAGCTGCTCAAACTCCCACTTGAAGCAATAAATTCATAGATTAATTGTGTGTGCACTAAATATTTGGAGAAAATATATTAATTTTGAAATGAACTATTTAGTACATGATTTTTGTAAACAAAAAGGGAAAACTATATGTCTTCCCAGAACTTTTTCTATGCAAAAATATGGGCATGTAAATATACAAACATTTTGAATTGAATAATAATATATTGTTATTGAATATGAATATGAATTGAATAACAAGTCTATAATCAACTTTTTCACTATAATCAACTTTTGCTCTACCATTATAGGAAACATAAGTTTAATTGCAATGGTTGTGTGGCTCTCCAGCATATAAATGCAATTAACTCATTTAATTAGTCTTCTATTTAACATCTAGCTTTTCTCCTCCTCTCCCTCCTCCTCCTCCTCCACTTCCTTCTCCTCCTGCTTATTAGTGATAATGGACACAGTTCATCCATATTTGCACATTTTCCCAGTAATTTCCTAGGATAAATGCCTAGAAAAAAATTCCATTGCATAAGAAACCCAGATGTAAATAAATTAAAGAGTAAAATAAGGGAAAGACAATAGGAAACCAGAAGCAGACCTTTTGGAGATGGGGAAGACAAAGGGAAGAAAGGCAGGGAAAGGGGATGGAAAGATACAATAATAAGCACCAATTCCCCAGCTGTGGTGGATCACAAACATACAGCAGTAAAAAAAATTTAAAAGAGAGAATGCCATTTACAGACTAGTGGCTCCTGTTTAAGGGACTCATTTTACTCTCCACTATGTTCCAGCACCTCACACTGCCACTCTAGATGTTTCAGGGCAATGATGGGGAGAGGATGAGAAAATAAAGAAAAGAGATGAAAGCTGAGGTTGGGTGGAGCCCTCTCTCCTGCTAGGAGAGAAGGAACTGCTCAACATGTTTATTTGTACACTCAAGAGGATGATGTCAATTGCAACCCCTCTGCCTAGCAACTTGTTTGCCTGGCTGCCCTGGGCCCTTGTCTTTTGGGGGCTGGAACAGCTTGTTTCCATGGCTTGTTTTGGGCTCTTTGTGTTTTCAGGGCTGGCTTTGTTTTAGCCCCACATGTGGTCAATCCCCAGTTCCAATGGCTCCCTATATCACACCTCTGGCACAAAACAGAAGCCAGTATCAGTATTTGTTTAATTAATCAACATTGCCAGACTCGCCAGAGGTGCCCACAGAATGTCATTTCAAATCTATTGTTAGAGGCCATATGATTAACAGTGGTGTAAAAACCCAACATTCTGGTTAGCTGGAGCATGGCAGAAACGAGAGTCCATGGGTGCCTTGGCTTCCAGGGCATCAGGGATGTTTGCCTCATACCTGAGCCAGAGCACTGCGTCTTCCAGGTGAATGTCTCCCCAAAAGCTGTGGTTTTGCCAGTGTGCAGACTGTGCACACTGAGAGAGGGTGCAAGTGGGTCAGCCTAAGTGAGTTACGAAAATTGGGGGGGGGGCTTAGAAATATAGCTCAGAGTTAGGGTACAGGGCTTATTTACAAAGTCCTGGAGTCAATCTGCAGAACCTCAAAATAAGTACATAAATAAATAAATAAACCCCAACAAGCAACTAATACAACAAAAACTTAACCACACACATACGCAGACACACATATATGCCCATCCCAGCTCAGTTTTTTCCAGAAATTGATCCATAATCCTCCAACACAATGCCTCTCTTCCACAGAGCTGGAAAAGCAACCTTTCTTCTGTATCAATGGGGCCTCCTTATATAGCAAATACTTGAGCCATCTACTTCATTATCCTGAAATGGAATGCATAGATGGCATGAGCACTGCGCATCTGGGTAAGCGCTTTTGTCTGACACGGCTGGAGACATTGGTAAGAAGTCACACACAGCTCTCCTGTAAACTCCCCGTGAGCAATGCAGAGACAAGTGTGCAGTGGGCCCTGAGTTAAGACCTGCCTGACATGCAAACAACTTGGGCTATGACCGGAATTTTAGTTTTAATTTACAACCAAGGTGTCTTGAGTTATGACCCGAATGCCAGCCCCTTGCTCTCAGATGGTCTCAGGCACAGATTTGACCCTCAGAGTTCTGGAAGGAACGTGACAGCATCCTTTCCTGTATGGGGTTCACTGAGAAATCCTGGGCCAGTGTCTCTCTAAGGACACTGAGATCTGCCTGTGTACAGGAGAGGGACTTTGAAAGCTGCGTAGAGGAGTCTGAGCCTTCAGTCTGCAGCTCAAGTCACAACCAGCCCTCAGGAACAAATCGAGTTCCTAAGCCAAGGGTCCACTGTATGTGAATGACCCACAGGACATTCAGAAATAACATGGGCTAGGAAATAACTCACCCTCGTGAGGAAAAACCCCACACCTTGCAGGATGACCGACAACCCCAGCCCTTACTTACTAAGTATCAAGAATGTCCCCAACTCCTGTGATGACCAAACACTGTTTCAGATAATTCCAAAACACAGAACTGCCCTCATTAAGCACCTCTGCACAGATTTCTTTTTCCTACAGTAGATGCTTTGGGAAGGGAGAGATGAACGAGTGCTGTGGTTTCTACCTAGATGTCCCACCAAAGCCCCATGCATTCATAGGTGGGGCTTTGGGGTGGTGATTGGATTATGGGAGTGTGATACACATCCATGGATTAGGCCACTGGCAAATATATAGTTGAATGTGATGTTGGGAGGTGAATCCTGGTCAGAGGCCCTGGGCCACTAGGGGCGTAGCTTGAAAGGCTGTGTCTCCTCCCCTTTCCCTTCATCTTTCTGTGCTTCTCACCACCACACCATGAGCTGCCTCTCCTGTGTCATACCCTCTGCCATGCTGTTCTTCTTTAGAGCCAGGTGACTAGGGACTGAAACCCCTGCAACCCATGAGTCAAAATAAACCTGCTTCAAGTTGTAAGTGTCAGGAATTGTGCCTCAGCAATAACAGTAACTAAGACAAGGATGAAGTAGCTATCTCAGTTGTCAAGCTGGGATTTTACATATTTTTATTTTGAAGTGACAAGTAATTAGTTGCATATATTTATGTGGCTTTTCAATGCATTCGTAAATGCAATGTGTAGTGGGTTAGTAACTGGCGGTCAACTTTAAACACCAGCTGAACTGAGGCAGCGTGGTGCTGAGCCCACCTGGGGACTGTTGCCAGCATAAAAGGGAGACATGGAGAGGAAGAGTAGGGTTGTGGGTTCTCCTGAGCTTTGTTGTTATTTGAAGCTGTTTAATCTTCATGAGAAGTTTGTCCCGCTGGTTTCCTGATATGTACTTGACTTTTCTCGTCTGAGGAGCTCAGGACCTCATTGTCCCCGAGGAAGGCTGTGGTACTTTTCAGGGGAGCCCTGGTCCTTATTTTGAGTGTTACTTCTTGGCTCTCCTGCAGAAGCCTCAGCCCACTGGCACAGCTCCTTCACCCTGCCAGCATAGACTTTCTAGCTTCCACTGCTGACCCTTGGGCCTTCCCAGCACAGATCCGTGAAACAGACTTGCATGAGTCATTGTCATGGGCTTTAGGTTTTCAACTGAACTCATGCAGGTTATTGCCATGGGACCCAGGGCCTTGGCTGGATTTTCTAGGTCTTTAATGTTGTGGAAAGATTTCCTGCACTTTCTTTGTATTTGACTCCTTGGGTGACCATTATAAATAATACTATAAATTATGTGTCCTGTATGTAATTGTCCTCCTTGCAACCCCTGACTACAACACGAGGTGAGTAGATAAGGGTAACTGCCAGATCCATCTCCACAGAGACACCGTTTCTTCACGTTGGCCTCATCAGAAATCATCTCCACCAGCTGTTTTGAAATATTTCATTGTTGTCAACCATAGTTATCCTACTTTCTCTAGAACACTAGAAGTTTTTCCTCCTTCCTGCTGTAACCCCATACTCACTACCCATCCTCTTCATCCCTCCCTGCCAAACTGGCTTTATCTCCAGTGACACTGACTGCTAGACATTCACTGACATGCTGTGTTAAGGTGTCTAAAACTACTGTGGGGCTCACCAAGGAAGGCTGTCATTCTAGGTCCATCTGTGAAGAGGGTGGGGAGACCCGCTATGCTACATGTTTGCAGGCCTTCGAGACATAAACTCTCTTCTGTTGGGCTTTTTTTTTGCTTATGTCTGAAGCACACTATCGAAATCACTTTTTGGCAAGGAAAAAAATGCAACTGACTCCTATCAAGCTCCATTTTCCCACATTTTGTAAAACATTTCAGAATTTTGAGCAAAGACTAGATTCAAATATTCCAAACCATATGCGTTTCACTGAGCAAAGAGATATTCACTGACAGAGAAATAAGGAAAAGGAGAACTGCTTAACAGATGTGTCAGGCACGGTTCCTGTCAGGAGCAATCTGGATGAATGTACACACGGCAGCTCCAAAATTTAACAATCAGCTCAATCCTCCTGGTAACTTTGGTGACGTTTTTTCCTTCCATAGCCTGCCCCCTGGTGGACATACTAAGAAGAACAAAGCTTATGAGCCTATAAGTTGCCGGACTGTCTGCCGCTAAGTCTGTGTAGATTCGGTTAATTTTCCAGGACAACAGTGAATTCACTCCCTAAAAGGCTGGGCTGGCCATGCCCAAAGATCACACACCGGTTCAAGTTGCCCTTTCAAAGAATTATCGTGAGGTTTCTTTCTTTCCTTTCTTTCTTTCTTTCTTTCTTTCTTTCTTTCTTTCTTTCTTTCTTTCTAATAAAGAGGTTTATTTAACCTTAAGGTTAAATAAACCTCCCCTCCTCCTCTCTCTCCTCCTCCCTACTCTGGTGAGATTCCCTCTCCCCCACCATCTCCATCTTCCCGCTGCCGCCTTCCCCCACTGGGCAGCTGCCGTCCCTTCTGCTGCTGCTTCGACAACTCCAGCTTGACCTGCTCCCCCTCCGGCACCCCGGGGACCCTGAGTGCAGAGCTCCCCAGTTCCCCTGGTCACTCATGTCCGTGTTCTCCACACAGGTGTCACCTGAGAGCGAAGGCAGGGGTACCGGCTCTTTCTCGGGGTCCTCCTGTGGCCTCGACCGCGGGCCCTCAGCCTGGAACCACAGTCCCCATTGTAAGTCTGGTCCCCGAGGGGCAGCGAATCACCTGCCCACAGGCCCAGCTCCTTCTTCTGACCCATATTCCTCCCCCTCCGTTTGGGCTTCTCGAAGGTGGCATCCTTTCCTCCTGCAGCGCCTCTGTCCCCGAGGGTGAGGACCACAGTCCAGCAGCCCAAGGACTCCCTGCCGTGCTCCACGGAGAGGCCCTGCACCAGCGGTGCCCACCCGGCGCGTCCTCCCCTGCGGCCCTGCCTCCCCGACGCCCAGCTCTGGATTCCTCGGTACCTGCTCAGCGGAATGCCCGGGCAGACCGCCTCCTTCCCTCCACGGTGCTTTTCTCAGGACCCCATTGCATTCAACTGTTGGGAGCCAGGCCGCAGCAGAGCCCTGACAATAAAAAAAATTAAAAACTTTTTAAAAAATCGTGAAGTTTCAACTGTCTAATAATTATACCTGCCAGCCGCAACTCCCAATGTTACTTTTTAAAAGAAATTTAGAAGCAAGGTTAGAAAGTTTCATGAAGTCACAGATGATATTTTAACTCAGGGAAGGAGGGGACAATGGAAAGGAGAGAGGATCCAGGGAGAGTAGCAGAAGATCAATTTTATTTCTCAGGATTTCTTCTGCATTTGTAGGGTCAATGCGCAATAGATGTTTGCTGATAAGTAATTAAAGGTAGGACATACAGAAGGTATCAGGGACATCCCCACAGTAGGAAGTGATATTCAACACTGGTGATATCATTGTCTGTTTCTATTAGTTTGCATGAATAACTCAATCATATTTGGCATGTGTCTTGGTTACTTTTCTCATTGCTGAGACAAAATACCCAACACTCAATTAAAGGAAGAAAGGTTTCCTGGGCTCCAGTTTGTAGAGATTTCAGTCCACAGCTGGCTGGTTCCAAGGCAGGGTGGTATCAGAGAGGAAAACACAGATCATGGCAAAGCAGGGTGGGCAGAAGGTAACAGTGGTGAAGAATCAACCAGCAAGCTACGAGCCTCTTTCTGGCTACCTGCCCTAAGGGCCCTAAAATCAATAGCCTCACATCCTTAAGCCTCACACCCTTAAGCCTCACACCCTTAAACCTCACACCCTTAAACCTCACACCCTTAAACCTTACACCCTTAAACCTCACACCCTTAAACCTTACACCCTTAAACCTCACACCCTTAAACCTCACATCCTTCAGGCAAATAGCACTTATACACTTAGTCGTAGTGCCCTTAATCCTAGCATTACACCATGAATCAACCCCAGCACCACACTCTAGATCCAGCCACCTCTGAAAAAGCCCCACCTGTGACTGCATGAGGCTTTGGGGGGCTATCTAGACACAAACCACAACAGCATGGATGTGCACACACACACACACACACACACACACACACACACATGCATTCTAAAATCAAGTCTCCCAGGAGAGGGGCAAATTTGTAGATATCTCTATTACCACATGTGCTTTCCTGTTGTTGTTGTTGTTGTTGTTGTTGTTGTTATTGTTGTTTGAAACAGGGTTTTGCACTGTATTCCAGACTGGCTTTGAACTCACTATATACCCAAGCTGGTTTCAAACTCTGAGAGATCCCCCTGCCTCGGCCACCCACGCTGGGATTATATGTATGCATCTGGCATCTTTTTCTAATTTTGTTGAAGTTTTTCCTTTATTCTTTCCTTAGTCCTATCAGTGAAATTATGTCACAAGATGAGATTTGCTGGGTTGGGGCACATACTTGTAATCCCAGCATTTTCGAGGCTGAGAAAGGAGGATGATTGCTAGTGAGTTCAAGGCTCGCCTGGAATACATAGCGAGACTCTGTCTCAAAAAGCCAAAAAAAATTTTTAATAAAAAAAGAACACTCCACTATGTTTGAGGAATGAGTTGAGGAAAAAAGAGAAATATTCAGAGGCTCCAGGCAAGAGTCCAAGTCAATAATCCTGGCAACTTGTACAGGGTTAGAAGCATAGACAACAGAAGAAGGCAGAGTTGGGGTGCACCTTGGAAAGACCATGGGCAGGACCTACTTTAGATTAGCAAAATAGGACAAAGAACAAAGCAAGAATTTTATTTTTGTTCCAAGTAGCTGGGAGGATACTGGTGCCATTTGTGGAGATGGGGAAGACTCGGGTTATAGTAATTAGTTATTTTTCTCTTGGGATTCTGTTTCGGCCCTGTTGATTTTGAGACTCACAGTAGGCCTTAGGGAAGGGTTTTAGGCATAACACTGAAGATGTAAATCTGAAACTTTAGAGAAGCCAGGCCTAGAGAAATAGCCCAGTGCTCCATGCAAGTAGGTAGCAAGCAACAAGTACTTGTTTTGCTTTTTACAGCTTACCTGCACCTCTGGGCATTTTAGCTCATTAATCTCACAATAATCTCATGGAGACATTATTGCTTCTGCAGTTTCAGTTATTAATAATAACACTTGCCATGTCTATCTCTTTTTAAAGTTGCTACGACACTTCCCACCCCCAGCTCTCAATGTCTGTTTTGCTCCTCTCTTAACAACCTCAGGAAACTGAAATGCGTGGGCAGTGGTGACCATGGGTACAGTAATTCCACCAGCCAGAGTTCATCCCTCTGGAGGCGCAAAGGGGATGACACGTGGTCTGCTTGACTGTGCTGGAGCTCTGTAAAAACCAGCAAGTTACCTTCATTAGAGCCCTCTGCTGTTCAGAGTGGGTTTGTCCACTCACCCAGCTGAATAAAATAGAAGCATTGAATCAGAGCGCTCGTTAAATTATTGTAAAATGCTCTTAGTGGGGAAAAAAATCCCACATTAGTCATGGACAATATTTTGAACAGTTTAATTGGCTATAATTAATGATATCTCATATTATAAATTCCAATGTTTTGTTTTTCAAAAAGCAACAGTGAGTAAAAGAACCCATATGCTTTTATGCTTGAGCAGAAGTAGCAATTTTGTGGCTAAAAGAAGCATCTAAACCTTTATATCATTTGCTCATAGAAATGCTACATGAAATCAATAATCACATATTTCAAACAAATTGGAGAAATGTTATCATATTTACTCATGTGCTTTCCTGGTTCATGGACAAAACAGCACTTAAACTGGGTCTGAATGGATGGGTGATGTTACAGGTTGTGTCTAGATGCCTCCCCAAAGCCTCATGCAGTCATGCAGGGCAGGCTTCTAGAGTCTGTGATTGATTCATGGTCCAATGCTGGGATTATGGGTGTGAGTGCTACACCCAAGTGGGTGTGGCCTGTATAAAACATAAGGGACAGAAAGGGTCTTCTCTCCATGCTCCTCCCTTTTTGCTGTTGTTGCTTCTGCCACCATGAACTGTTGCCCCTCTGCTATGCCATCCTGCCTTGGAGCCAGCTGATTATGAACTGAAACCTCCACAGACTGTAAGCTAAATAAACCTTTCCTTCCTTGACTTTGGGTGTCGGGTATTTTGTCTCAGCAATGAGAAAAAAAAAAGTAACCAACACAGATGAGCATAAAGAGGAGTAGAGCTAGGTTGTTGATGGTATAGAAATTACATAAATTAGTATTGAAGAGTGTGCCAAGTAAAAGGAACATGTTGAAACCAGGACGCAAATTCCAGAGCGGGGCCTAAAACTGGATGGGCACCCAAAGCAGTTGACTGAAAGTCCCTAACACCAGCCAGGTCTGGCCTCCAATAGTCTAGCAGTGGGAACCTCTGGATACTCATTAACTGGGGATGACATCCATGATCAAATCCAAGTTTGAGGGTGCTCCAGAAGGCATGTGTGGGGCCTCCAAATAAACCACACCTTGGTAGGTCTGTCATAATGGGAAGGAATCCTGATGGACAATGAGACAGCTTCAGAAATGGAACCTCACACTAGGCGTGGTGGTACATTACTGTAATAGCAGCACTCTGGGAGGCGGAGGCAGAACGATCACCAGTTTGAGCCTAACCTGTGCAACTTAGTGACTTAGCAAGACCCTGTCTCAAAATAAAAATTTAAAAATAGTTTTTTAAAAAAGGAATTCGGGATAGCTCAGTGCAAAAGCATGGGGTCAATTCCCAATATCCCCCAAAAGAAAAATGAAAGTCATTGCAGCCTATGTAGACCCCTCCCCGTCTCACTGCCTCCCTCCCCAGCAAAGGGAATTACCCTGCCTGATTTGGGTACTGATTATTTCTTTGTTTATTTTTGGTAGTTTAACCATATTTCTATGCCTCCCCACATAGGCACTCTTAGTTTGTCAATTTCTGGACATTATATGA
>PVJX010017102.1:0-38988 GCA_004027295.1 Dolichotis patagonum | reverse complement strand
TGATATATGGTTTTTTTGATTGTTTGTTTTTCCCTTTTCCCTTCTTCCTTTCCTGCCTTTTTTGGTCTGGTCTTTTTGTTATTCAAACTGCTCAGTTTTCCCACATTCCCAAAGTCATCACATACTTTGGGAATGTTATGCAATTTATTCACTGCATAGTGTTGAAGAGGACATTTGAGACTGAAATTCTATCCATGCTTCACCTTCCAACCTGCACAACATGTTTTGGGGCTGTGCTTTCCAAAAAGATCACGTACTCCTGAATCGCAGGAAGTGTCCTTGGGACACTTCCTGAGCAACAGCAGTCTTCCTTCTCCCTGCCTCAGGGCTGTTCAGATTCCACTCCTTAGAGAGAAAGCGGCTCCCCTCTCCCATGGACTACTCCCAGAACCAGTATATCTAGATATTGTACGGTAGTTGTACTTTATCTTCCTTTAGAGAGTCTTAACAGAAATTTTATGCATCATAGAATAAAAAATCAATATATTCCTGTTTAAACTGAAAAAAAACATTTGTGATCTGATTATCTGCCATCCTTTAAATATTAATTAAAAGGATATATTGCTTGATTCTTAGAAAATATCTCCAACTTTTTAACTTATATGATGCTTTTACATGCCTTTGTCTTGTTGTCATTCCTTTCTGTTTTATATTTTAGTCATTTGTTTGTATGATTTGTGTGCTCCCTTTTAGGTTATATATTTATTCACAAAAAGATAATATCTTACTCATCTTGCTATCCACCACCAGTTATGCATCAGTAAGCATACTCTAAAAGAATGCAGCTGTTGGACAAAATAATAAATATTAATAGAATTATATATCTGATATCAGGGAGAATTTGAGAAAAGCTATGAAACCATAGCACCCTTCAACAAATGTTAAATTAAAGAATACCTTGATTGAGGTTTGTTTTAGTCAGCGGTTTGCAAGGAAAACAATTACACACGGGACACATAATTTATAGTATTATTTATAATGGTCACCCAAGAAGTCAAATACTAAGAAAGTGCAGGAAGTCTGTTCACTCACTAAAGACCTAGAGAATCCAGGTGAGGGCCTGAATCCTATGGCAATGTCCTGCGTAAGTTCAGCTGGAGACCTAGAGTCTATGACACTTCCTCTCAGGAGTCTTAACTGGAGGCCTAGAGCCCAGGACAATAACTCATGCAACTTCTGTTTCACGAATCTGTACTGGGAAGGACCCAAGGACATCAGTGTAAGCTAGAAAGTCTGTGCCAGCAGGAAAAAGGATCTGTGCCAGTGGGCTGAGGCATCTGCACTGGAGCCAGGAAACAATGCTCAAAGTAAGAACCAGAGCTCCCCTAAAAAGTACCACAGCCATCCTCAGCAACAATGAGGTCTCTAGCTCCCCTGACAAGTAAGGCCAGCCGAGTTCATATCAGGAAGCCAGCATGATGAACTTTTTCAGGAGACTGAACAGCACACCATTTTCTGCTCCGGAGCCCAGAATCAGTAAAGAACAGAGCTTCCCCAAGGGAAACTGCGGCCATTCGCAGCAACAACAAGGTCCAGAGCTCCTCTGACGATGAGAACAGCCAAGTTCATATCTGGAAAGAAGCTTGACAAGCCCCTCCAGGAGAAGCCACTGCCAAAGGAGAGCCAACAGCACTAAGCAACCATAAACTCTTCCTCCCCAGTTCTCGTTTTTGTCTTGGCAACAGTCCTCAGGTGGGCCAGCCATGCTCAGCGCCATGCTGATTCAGTTTGGCTGGTATTAAGTTGAGCCCTAGTTAGTCCACCACAAGGTTCTTCATATTTTTTTGTACATTTATAGGATAAAATATCTATATAGCCATCTCTCAGTCTCTGTAAGAATTGGTTTCCAGAATACTATGGTCCCCCACTAAGATAGCTGAGGTTGAAGATATGCAAATCCCTTACATAAAATGGCATAGTGTTTGAATATTACTTAGAGAAATCTTTGCATATAATTTAAATAATCTCTATATTTCTTAATACGCAATATAATGTAAAACAATTACAATGTACATAATTATACCATATTGTTTAGGAAATAATGATAAAAATGTCTGTGTATTCATTATAGATGCAACTCTCACAGGCCTAACTTCTTAGTACATATCAGCAACAAGGTAAGTTTTCACACCCAAATTGTTTGGTTTAGTCCAGGGGTATAGAATCAGGAGATTCTCAGTCAGCATCAAAATTGAGTCTTATTTCAAATCACCTCTGAATGGGAAAATCTATCTGGAGAATGGAGAATACTTAACATTGTTTAGAAATGAAAACTATAAACATACAAATACAAACACACACACACACACACAACAGAGTCATATATCATAGCCAAAGCTATTTTTATTAGCCAGTTTGATGACAAAATAAGAAGAAACATTGTTATGTTTACATAATGATAGTTATATCAGGAAAAACCTCAAATTTCAATTAAAAATATGTTTTTTCAAACAATTATAGAATGACTGGAAATATTAAAATCATTTTTAATTGATTTTAGAGTCCAAAGTCCTATCTCCTATTTGGGTTAGAACTTTATCCATTTCATAATATAAATCTACGTTCACATTTTTAGTTCAAGTTATACACTTCTTCCAATAAATCAGCCTGTAGCACAGACCTGCTTGGTAACAATAAATACTGTTTATTTTTTTTTGTAGGGCATTGGGATGTTATGTGATGGTATGGCTGTCACTCAAGGCAGCAATATGGTTCTCCAGATGAATTTCTATGAAGGAAATGTCTTTTTGCTTTTAGTGAATGCAGTAGTGAAATTAATATAATGTTAATAATGTCATTAAGGTCTACTTTGTATGCTTTAATTTTGTAACTTGAACAACTATTTCCAACGATGACAGTATGTAACTTATCAAGTGGCGATTTCTTAGTGTTTTTTTTTTTTTGTAGTTGTTGTTCTTTTTTTTTGTTTTCCCTTTGGAATTTTGTATTGTTGCTACCCTCTTTCTGTTTTGTTTGTTTGTTTTTTTTTCTCTTTAAATAAAAAAATACTGTCATTAAAATTATAATTTGTGACCAAATGGTTTTATATTTGCAATCTAAAAATCTGTACAAATTGCAGTATTGGAAATTGCACTATTTTAGATTGACTAGATATCTCCAATTCCATGTTTTTCATCACTTTATAAAATATAAATGCTTTGACAATTTTACAGTAACTAAAACTAGCTATCTTCTAAAAATATACCCTTCAGTAAGTGTTTTATAAGCAGAAAAATATTGTGAGCCTTGGAAGAGATAAAAAAAGTCATCTCCAAATCACTTCTTTTGAATTTTCACATATGTTTTATAATTATTTGTTTTCAAGCATATTTCTGGTTTGTTGAAGGTCTAAACTGTTTTGATTTGCCTGAGCATGTATTTCAAATGTATGTTGTCTTATAATATCTGTGAGTTGTTATTTTATTATGGGTAAGCCATATTGTACAGATATATAAGGTTTAGCTGGGTGTGTCTTCCATATTTCAGGCAAAAAACAACACATTTTAAGTTGGACCTTTATGTGCTCGGCTATATGCCTAAAGCAGAAGAAACTTTCCAATGTGATAAAAGTTTTGTTTTCTTTTCGCTTGATGATTTATCTCCACAACATCCCAACTCATCATATTTCTTGAAATAACTCATTTCATTTTGCTATAAATATTTGACATGTGTCCATCACTGAAACTTTTGTCATTTGGCTTTTGTTCTATCCTTTAAGAAGAGTGGAAGTGTGGAATGATTATTATTTTTTTTTTGGTGAAAGCTGGATGCTATAGATAAAAATGTTTGAATCCTCTCAAAATTCTTCAAAACTCTAAACATCAATGTGATGTTTCATGGTAGAACCTTTGAGAAGTGAAAAAATGTTAGTTTTGATGACAAATTGAGGTTCTAATAATGGGATTAATGTCACCATATTTTTAAAAAAAGAGGAGGGGGAGAGAGGAGAAGGCACAAGCTCTCTTTCACCACCCCATGTGATGACATAGCAAGAAGGTAGAAATCTGCTAATCAGAAAGAGAGCCCTCTTCAGACAATGACTCTGCAAGCACCTTCATCTTGGACTTGTCAGCTTCTAGAATGTAGAGAAATAAATATTTTTACTTAACTCATCCAATCTATGGTATTTTGTTAGGACAATCGAAACTAAAGCACTAACAAAAGTCAATCAGTTACTACTATGTACTAAGCACTATGCTAGCTTATGTGCAATATCTGGTTTACCAAATGGGAGAGGCAGATAGTGATAACGATCTGCCAGTGTTTTTATATCTCTAGCTTTTTTCATATCTTGGATTCCTTTAGATTGTCCTTACATCTTAACATCTCTAGTTCACACACAACCTTGATTACTTTCTAGGCTATGTTGCTAAACTACTGAAACTTTTGAGTCATATGACCAGTGTTAATGCCAGGAAAGTCCTGTGAAAGCAAAGAAATTATCCGTATCAGGGCATCTGAGAACTGCAGAGCTTGAGAAGAAATCCAGTGAGTGTCCACATGGCTCTTGATGCTGTGTTTCCTCCCAGTTGGAAATGAACCTATCAGTCTGATAGAGCACAAACCATACATACATACAGAGAAAAGATAAGGCTCAGATAAAAAGTATAGCTTTATCAAAATTGTTTTGTTTTCTATATGGAATTAGAGAAAGTATATGGTCTTAGTTGTTTTTCATTTTTAGTGAGCAATTCAATACCATTTTTCATGACTGACATGAGATCAATTTAATTTGTTCTTTAATAATTGAGAAAATAAGAGTATAAGAAGATACCTAACTATGTAAGTTGCACATTTGCTATTTATTAGTTTGTATTGTACCTAAATTACAACTCTACCATATTATCCATAATTATTTTTGCCTATGCACCGGACAGGAGTTGTGTCAGTCAGCCGAATACTTGCTAGAAAACTTCATTATCATTGTTTCCAAATATAATGCAAATCTTATTTCTGGTATCTTTGTCCTATTGATAATAAGTCAAATACATTACTTCAAGAATATTGGTTAAGATGTATATTTTATTTACTAGATGAAAAAAGCATTTTTAACAAATGCTGACAAATTTATTGGAAAATAGTTTATGTATTTAAATGATCTTAAATAATGTTATTTGTGTAATAAATCAATTCATGTTTACTAAAAAGTTAAATTTAATTACACAAAGAATGTCTGATCATAATCTATCCCCTAAATAGAGTAGCCCATTTTCCTGAATAAGTTATAATTCCTGAGCTAGTGCTGACATTAAGGACTGGAATACAACGACAGCTGTATTATACCATCTACTTACTTGAGGTATTTATTTGAAGACCTCTAACGAGGCAAGATGTATGAGCTCTAGAAGACTCCCTAGAGGAGTCTGCTGATTTATGTTTCTCGGTTGCCGTGTGATTCAGCTGGCCACTGAGCAGCCTCTGTGTTTCATTTATTTAGACTCACATCCCACAACCATGTACCAGAGGCTGTGGTTCAGGCCCAGCAGCAGGTTAAGAAACCAAATTACCGGAATACACAGAAAAATTTCCTACTAACACAGAGTTTATAATCTAATGATGTGTTTCTCTGATTCATAGAACAAATAAATAGAATACATGATTACTAGGTGGTAAGTTCTATAGAGAAAAGTAAACAGAGACAGAGAAGTCTGGATGAGGGATAACAACCACAGAGACCATATGAAATGGCAAATTTTGAACAAAAGCCCAAGAAAAGGGAGGTTTTCCTTCTAGAACTTAGCATATGCCCATCACTGTCTCTAAGGGTTCTACAACTATATCTTCAACCAGCTATGGATCAAAGCATATTTGAAAAGGATAGGGTGTTATGTTCTGTGGTAGAGCATTTACCTAGCATGAGTAAGGTTGGGATTTGGATTCATATCTACATCCCAAATCAGTTTTTTCAGAATATGTGCATCCTATTTTTCTTGTGATTAGTCCCTAAGCCTGCAGTGTAACAATTATTTACATAAAATTTACATTGTATTTGATATTTTAAATAATTTAGAGATGATTCAAAGTATAAGTGAGCTTGTACATAGATTATATGCTAATGCTGTGCCATTTTGTATGGAGGATTGGACATTATTGAATTTTGGTATCTGTAACATTAAGGGGATTCTGGAGCTAGTCCTCTGTGAATTTCAGTGCATTCCTGAAAATGCTGTGAGCAATTAAAATCTATAAATTATCCTGCATACTTTTGCTGTGGATTTATTTTCCTGGCTGTCAGAGATAATATTTGGCAGAGTGGTGAATTTATTGGCCATTCTTCTCTCCTCTGCTCTTAAGGGTCTCCTCTGATGTTATAGAATTTTTGTATTCTAGTTTTCATCTAGTTTATTGGCAAGCAGCGTAACATCTGATTCAGTCCTTACATTCCAATCACCAAGGTGCACACAACATGTTTGGGCATATGGTCCTGTTTCTATGATCTTTTAACCTTTATTTATTATAGATACACCATGGTGTAATGGAACATTGAACACTTGGAATGGCAGCATGTCTGGTGGAGGCCATCTGGATATGCTAAGAAAGGGGAAATTTGTTTCTTTTCAAAAATAAGCCGTTAGAGGAATTAAATTAAAATTAACCTGAAAACTTATGTAGCTTTATTTAAGAACAGGATATGATGGTGTTTAAGATAATAGAATTGAAGGGTAGATAGTTGAATTGATGTTTGATAAAGTAAGAGTCCATTTCTATTCAGGAAACAAACATTCTAGGACAGTCTATCAGTTCTTTAGACCTAGTCTCAGATTATAAAAATAGATGTTCTACCATGGGTAGTTATTTTTGTTTAGGTTTAGATAGGCCAAGAGTGCTCAGAACCCCTGTATGTATAATGAAAACAGAGATGACAAAATGTTGAAAAAATCCATTTAGAATAATATATCTTTTAAATTACTTTGCTGAGGTTCTTTTATGATTTACTGTGTTCATTTTGATGGCAAACTATCTTATGGAAACAAATATGAATGCTTACTTTTTAATATGATAAACTCCTTGAATATAGTGTATTTATGCACTGGCTAATAACCAGTGTGATCAGTGTTCTTTTCTTTCCTACATTTGCTTCTCAATTTTCATGAATTACTCTGTGGAGAAAAACAATGATACATACACAGACATACACACATGCATGCACATACACACACATACAGAGAAAGACATAACTACCAGAATGTCTAAAATTTTTTTAAAATCTGATGACATCACATACTGTCAAATCTACTAATACACAACATGCACTGTAGGTGAGTGGTTAAATAAACTGGTATGTACTTACACAAAGGAATAGTACATGATGGTGAGAAGGAATAAATCACTGATCACGTAATCAAATGAATAAATCTTAAAAATGTCATGCTGCATGAAAGAAACCTTAGTCATAAAGGTATGTAAATTCTGTAAAATTGCTACTATGTAAATGTCATCTAATGGTGGCAGAAAATTAGAATGATAGCCAATTGTAAGGATTTGAGTGCAAATAATGATGATTTATGAGAAAACTTTATGGAATAATATTCAATGATTTTACTTAAATGAGTAAAAATACTTTTATTTCAGTAATGATAATATCTAGTATTATAATTCAAATTCATTTCTTTTAATGAAAAAATCTATTCAGGATAGCTCAATGATGGAAAATGATGCATTTATTTTTTGCTCCAATTTTCCTTTTTGTACATTTTCAACTTCTCCACTCACTAAGATGTTTCTAACTTTCAAGTATGAAGTGGAAAGAGATAATGTGTGTAGTATGAGAAAAGCTATCTAATAGCAATGCCTATACCTGATGCCGATTCCAGCTTCTGACATATATTTAACAGAATATTTTTATCACAGTAATTTTAACCATTCTTTAAGATTCTCCCTCTTCTCCAATTCTCAGTTTCTTAAGATTTCACCCCTGTCATGCTCCTAATACACACAAAATAATTTAGGTGGTCATATATAATTTCTCACTCAGCTCTTAAATTTGTACTGTATACTACCAGTCTCTTTAAGCTGAGCTCTGGTTACTACTAGTAGTGAACACATCTGAAAGGTAAAAAGACAGTGATAATTAGCTTTGCCCGTATAAATGATCTACATAAAACAGTCCACATATTTTTTTCATTTTTGCTGTGGAAAAATGTGGCATTTGTCAATTCTAGTTGACAGTAAAATTATTTTCTATCTGAATCTTTGTGTTTACCTGTTCTCCTACACATTTGTTTTCTTAGATCTGGGGAAGAACAGTATACTTTGAGCTCCAAACTCTAAAAGCCACATATCAAACTCTCCTAGAGTTTTTCTAAAGTATCACAATTCTTGAGGAAAAGCTTAAACACCATTACTTTCTTCAAAGATAAGTTGTAGGGACTCACAGCACATTTACAACTGTCTCTGCAAAAATGCTTTCTCTGGTCTGAAACTTTTATCTTGGTTTCACCAATGCCTCGTGATAAAATCTGATGATATCTGCTGCTTTCATGCACAGTAAAGCTGTATGTGAATTTAGCATAAATAATCTGCTACTTCACTTTGTAATTTTTGCCACCAATTTATGGTCTTGACCTGTCCCCTAAAACTTACTTTTATACTAGAAACTATTGAACTTTATTGTGCACAAATACTATATGAAGCTTAGTATTATTCTATTTTACATATATTATGACTATTCTTGAAAATGCCAGATCAGAGTTGTTTGTTCTACTTTTAGGTATAGATAATAATATTGAGAGTTTGGACAACTTTTCCTATTAAACAGGCTTTAAAGGATAAAGTTGCTAATCAGTTTGAGGTTGTTCTGAAACAACAGCTATATAGTTTTCTGGTTACTCTTTCTGTATTTAGGTCTTGTTTCTTGTCCTTCTATTTTTTGTTTAATTTTTTGAAATATGGTCTCACTATGTAGCCCACATTGGTCATGAACTCACTAGGTAGCCAAAGCTGGCTTTAAACTCAGTGATTTTCCTGCCTCAACCTCCCCATTCCTGGAACTATGGGCGTGTGCCACCATTCCTAGTTTTTCTTTCACTTTAAAATGTTTTTTAAAAGTACACACACACACACACACACACACATACACACACACACACACACACAAAGGAAGGTACTGGAGATACAGCTCAGCAGCGTAAGCATCTGTCTGGCAAATGCAAGGTCCAGAGTTTGATTCCCAATACCAGGAAAAAATAAAAATTCCTGCAGTTAGTTTATATTGTTTTTGTAGATTTTATATAAAGTACCCACATAGGTGTCAATAGTTTTTGAAATAAATTATGGTCTAAACAAGTAAGTACACAAATATAATCATTTGTGATTTGGTGCCAATTTACCTACATTTTTCTTCATGACTGGTTTCCCAGATTGGAAGCAATATTTCTATCTCTTCAATAAACTATTGGATAAATCAAGTTTGAAAATATGGAGTCAAATGTTGCTGAGGTTATTATTTAAATAGAAAATGCTAGGATATGACAGTTTATTATTATTATTATTATTATCATTAATTTATTTTTTTTTCTCCTGCCAAACTGAATAGGTATCTGCCAAGGAACCTTTAATCTCAAATGGAACATTAGCTGAGTTTGAAAATACAGGATTAAATATCTACTGTGGCTAGAACCAGATTAGAATGCACTAAACAGTTATACATCTCTTTTCACTCTTGCCAAATAGACTGTTCCTGGTAGGAAATTTAAATCTAAAGCAGATGACACTGACAGGACGAATGCCATTAATAGAGAGGGATATGTGCCATATACAGCACAGATTGAGACATTAAATTCCCACTGTTAAATGAAACAAGAAAGGTTGGAATTCTTCAAAGTATCCAGGTTACACATGATAGTTGTGTGGACATCCTGGAATATGAGTAGACCTGAGGGATCTGTGGATGAACCTGTTGTTTTGCCTTACGGTATTTAAAAGGCAATCTGGAAAGAACCTATTTCAGATGGCTGTTATAGCTGAGGTATTTCATTCTTCAAACTGGCCATGTCCTACACCGACAGGCCCTTCGAGTGTATCAGTACAGCTTGAATGTACTGCTGCTTTTCTTCTCCATAGTATACTTATTTTTCTGGTTTACAGCTTTTCCTTTATATAACAGCAGCAATAACTTGTGTGGGAAGACAGAATTTAATCACAACAAGTCAGATATACCAAAAATTAGTTTCTTTCTGTTTTTCATGTGATCTCATGTTGTTTTAGGGCCTCTCTTTTTAAATCAGGGAAAATAAAACAAGAAAGGATAAAAATTAAACTTGCTATATAAAACATACTGTCATCCACTTTCCTCAGTTTTTGTATGAGTTTAATTTTTGTTTTCAGTGAGTTCACAGAAATTGTTCACAGAAATTCTTCCCTTTCCAAGATGGGTACTTAGTGGGCACCTATTCGGTGGTGGTGAAGCTGTGGCATGCATGCGTCAGTGGGCTGTTTGTGTCACTGGAAGCTCTCAAAGGTTCTGCTGTAGATCCTCATGGTGATGAAAGGGAAGGAAAAGGTCCATTGCATGAACCTGGGGTTGAGTGTCCCACCTGTCATCTGCATTCTAATCTTCAGTTACCAGGTATCTGATTAAACTCAGGATGTTTTCTTGGCTGTCACTGTGTAAAGGGGGCCGTCTGCCTTTCTAACCAGGAGGGCCTCTGCGTTTTCTCTTATTCCATACATCTTCTGAGATCTGGGCTGTGATTCCCCTATGCTTCCCTCCTTTTTCACACCAGCCACCTTCATTTAGCCTCACATGTCCATCAAATTTAAGGATACCCTGTTTGCCACTGAAATAAGAGGGGAACATATAAATCCATATATTTTGCAATTTATTGAATGGGATGTCAAAGAGACACAAAGGTATTGCAGTCATTTCTGTTTTGATGCTTTATAAATCACAATACATTGTAAGTAGTGTGATTACTTTTTAGCTATATTAAAAATAACTTCATTTGCATTTATGTTCTAAAATTATTAGTAGAATATAACATAAAATGACTCAGGGAATTTAAAGTACCTGTCCATTATTCTACCTCTACAAAATCAACTTCATGCATGTACATGTACCCATTTATTTTGGGAGCATGGTGAGAGTGGTGAAAGGTAAATTTGTTCTGGTATATATATACATTGCACTCCACTCAGCAGTTATAACATACCTTGAATTTCTGAGACTGAGGAGGTATGGACAACCCAATGCTATTGTTTTCAACATGTGTCCAAGGATGACTAGAATCATGATTCAAGTTAACTGGTGTTTTTAAGGCTATGCTAAAAGTGAGAGCCTCACTCTATCACCATTTGTTACTCTGCTCTGCTAGTGAGGACAATTGGAAATATGTCAATGCAGAATGTGCTTAATTGTTCTGTTTATCATAGTTTTTTACTGGCTTTATATTCCTACCTTTAGGTGAGTAAACCGCTTTTGATCTCTCACATCATATCTGTGTCTGATCACACTATCAGTCAGAATCCATTATTGGCATGTGTCATTGTAGTGCCTAAGGTATTTTTTATAACTACATCAAAAATTAAATGTCTGTCCCACATAAAATATGATCATCAGTTGTTTAGCTGATTGATGTATGTGTTTATTTTGGACTGTTGATATTATCACATCTGTCAATCAAGAAGTTTGTCTGAATTCATGTGCTATAAGCATTAATACTATTTTTGTCAATAATAGTACAATTAGAACATAAATAATAGGATTAATGATATGTTTCTTCCCTCAACTGTGTTTCTCATGGAAAATCAATCAATTAGAATTTCTCTCACTGTGCTATTATATCCTTCCAGTATAATAACATTTAAGATAGTTTTTCAAGGACATGAACACACATAAACAAGAGTGGATACATCACATAGTATTTAAAATCCAGTAGCGAACCACTAAAATATAGTGAAATTCTGTCCATCAGAATTCTACTTTACTATAGGTTTTAGGAGTCCATAAATTATAGTACTTGAGTTTTTAGTTTAGATTTGGGTAGGCCCAAGTTTTCTGAAGAAATATGTGAAAGCCAAATGAAAGTGGAAATTTCTATAAACATTTTAGTACATTATAGAGATTTGTGAAAGACAATTTGAGATCTTAAATCCAGACCAAACTTTCCATAACTCTGTACCTGAAAATTACCTAAAAATGCAACATAAATGAGCATTTTCTTTCTCTCACATTCCATATTCAATACATAGGCAGTTTTTCCAGCATAATTTATAACATATTTTACAATATGGAGGCTTTTTATAGTCTTTACTGAAGTCCAAATTATCTCCATTCTCCTGTAACCATGGCAATCCCTTCCTAATAGGTTGCCCAGGTTAGACACTAGCTTCTCTAATCCATTGCAGAGCATAAAAGAGATTAATTTAAAATGTAAATTTGGACCTGGGACCCCAGACTCCACGTTGGAGGGAAGCCATTGCCCTCCCACCTGGGACCCCCGACTTCCACTTCAGAGGGCGGCCACTCCGTGCCTCCCCCCACCCCTGACCTCCTGGACCTAGTACTGCTGTGGATCTTCGGCTGCCCCTCCACCTCCCAGAACCTTGGACTCCAGTGGATTAACCATGCTTGCTTAATGGGAGACTCAGTAACTCCTCATCCAAACAGAGGACCTCAGCACGCTTCTGTTTACCCCTAAAATAGAGGCCTTCAGTGAGTAAACAGGAACAGAGTGAAGTCCCCTCCAGCTGTAGGACCTTGATGAACCTGGCAAGAGTGTGAGTGATTCCTTCCTCCATACAGAGAACATCAGGTGGGTTGAAGAGTGTGCCAATAAGGCCCCCCCTAACCTGGAGAAAATGACAAGGGCTTATGAGACACCCAGTGACACAGTAGGGTCCCAGCTGAGACAAACTTTATAGACAGAACTGGTAGCCTGGAACAATCTGAAGACATAGTAAAGGCAGATACTAAGAGTCGACTACATCAAACTCCTAGGCTAGTGAGCTTAGGAAGAAAATAGAACTCACCCAACAGGCCCTGCAGGAGGAATTCAGGTGACTGACCCTCTTCATTATGGTACCCAGCAATTGGACAAACATCAACCACACAGTAGGACCCTAAGATACATTAACAAAATGCAAACTGCACTGGAAGTACTTCAAAGAATTAACAACTGGGATCTCATCTTATTAACAATTTTTGCACTTCAAAAGAAATCACCAACAAAGTGGAAAAAAAAAACTATCAGAATGGGAAAGAATTTTAGCCAGCAGTTCCTCAGAAAAAGAGGACTTATATCCAGAACATATAAAGAATTGAAAAACATCAAGCCTCCCAAATTGAAAGACCCTCTCCAAAAATGGGCATCTGAGATGAACACACATTTCTTAGATGAAAAAATACAAATGACAAATAAATACATGAAGAAATGTTCACCATCACTGGTTATTTGAGAAATGCAAATTAAAACAGCATTGACATTTCATCTCATTCCAGAAAGAATGGCTGCCATTGAGAAATCAACTGATAACAAATGTGGAGAAAAACGAACACTTCACTGTTTGTGGGAGTGTAAACCGGGGCAGCCACTGTGGAAATCAGTATAGAGATCCCTCAACAAACTGGGATTCGAAGTTCCATTCAATCCAGCTATTCCCTCCTGGGTATTTTCCCAGAAAAATTGATAAGGTCATGTCACAGAGATATATATGCACCTATGTTTATAGCAGCACAATTTTTAATAGTTAAATCTTGGAAATAAGCCAAAATGCCCATCCACCACAGAGTAGATGAAAAATATATGGTATTTTTATACAATGGAATATTACTCAGCTATAAAAGGATGATCTTGAGGCTTTTATAGGTAAATGGAGGCAACTTGAGACTATAGCCATAAGTGAAATAAATCATATTCACATTTGTAAGTATTGTGTTATCTCTTCAGTATAAAAATAATAATAAAAAATGAAAGATCCAAAATGTATAATATATATTGTAGTAATGAAAGGGAAAGAAAGTGCTCTAAAGGATATAACTGTATGTATGTTTAAGTGTGCAAGATAGATGACCATACTACTAAGTATTTGTTAGTTCATCAAACAGAATAGTTCGTACTGTCACTGATTGTCCATTTTTTATGCTTCAATTTTGTGTCTTAAACAACTACTTCTAAGATAACAATATGCAATTTATCAAGTAGTGATTTCTTACTGTTGTTTGACTAGTCATTTTCACCATTTTTTTGAAATTTTGTATTATTTCTACCCTTTTTCTTGTTTTGTTTTTTTGGCTAAATAAAAAATTATAAATTTATATTTAAACTGTGCTGTAATTGTAAAGCACAAAAAATAACAGTTTTCTTATGATAACCCATCAAAGCCTCATGGTTTAGCTATCTTTCTATCCTTATTTCAATCACTTTTTTGTTCAGTATACACGAAGGACCTCTTTTTTTTTGTTTTGTTTTTGTTTCTGGTACCAGGGATCAAACTCACAACCTCATGCTTTCCAGGAAGGCACTTATGCAACTGAGTTAATTCCCCAGCCCCACAAGAGCCCTCTTGGCCCTACCTAAATTCATCTCTCTTAGAGCACTGGGAAAGGCTTTGACATGGAATCAACACTTGTGCTTATGTCAGTAACATATGCTCAGTCTGTAGTGCTACATTAAGCACTGAATAAATATATGTCTATATAATTGGTATGGTTTATATTTAGACGTCCCTCCAAAGGCTCATGTGCTTGTTACCCGGGCTTTGGTGGATGGGGTGATTGGATCATGGTGCTATGATACTCATCAGTCAGTTAGTGCACTGCTAAATTCATAGCCAAATGCTATATTGGGAAGTAAATCCTGTAAATCCTGAGGAGCTGGGGTCACTGGGAACATGCTCTGAAAGTCTTTCTCCAAACTTCCTCCTTTGACCCATCTCTGTTTTCGGTCTGCCAAGCCATTGCCCTTTCTTCTCTGCCATGCCCCTCTGTCTTGCCACCCCTTTGGGGCCTGCCAACTATAGACTGAAACTTGTATAAACTGTAAACCAAAAGAAACCTCTCCTTCTCTAAGTTGTGGGGATCACTGTGTCTCTGTGAAGGGAAAGTGAGTAAGTTAATAAGTGGTTACAGCATAACAAAATGACAACTGTAAGAAATCTTTCTCAAACATATGTTACTGAAGAACAAAAAATAAAAAGAATATTTTCAACTTTCAAGGCCCCTTGTACAACTAGTGTCTGTTATGTAGTCACAAATACACAAAAACTACTCTAGACTTAAAAAGGGAAGAACGACAGCACCTATTTCTCTGATACATATTACACAGGGGACCCGTGAGTATTAGGACAGATCCTGTAGTGTTGGAAAAATAATATTTTCACCTGTGCTTGAGGCTGAAATTGTGAAAAGAAGTTTTCTTCACTGACTTACAGTCTTGAGTTCCCACACACCTAACTCGCCTGTTATGGGTAACCTATGCTACCCTCATGTATTCTATGTCACTCTATAGACAGCGAATCATAATACAGGTCTTTAAAATACAGTTCTCTACATCAGTGGTTGCAAACCATTTAGAGCTTTCAGTGATACAAAACAGCCCGCTGTGGCACACATGTCATAGGTTTGTCACCACTACTCAGCATTGTTCCAGGTATATCTGTTATGCTCCGTATAATTCCAGGGGACATGTTTTCCTTATATTAAATAAAATATCTTAATCCAACAAATATTGGTATAGCTTGCAGGGTTTTTAGTGTTAGAAACAAATTTAGACAAATGCATTTCCAGAACTTGACAAATGATACATGGGCATGTGTCAAAGTAATCATAACAACTAATCTTTGTTAAGCATTTATTATAGAATTGCCACTCATCCTTAACCGTGAAAGAGGCAAATGATAATCTCTGCCTTATAGGTGAGAAAATGGATAGAGAGAAGTTTTTTTGTAGAGTATGTTCAATAATGCTGTCAATATTTTAATCTAAATCTACATTCTTACAGACTAGTCAGCAAGATGTTTATAGTGCTTCTTTCATGTAAAGCTTTTTCCAGCGCCATCTACAAATATTTTGAGCATCTACAACTTTGGAGCAATGATGTTGTTTTTCAAAAACTTAACTAGAAGTCCATCCATGGTTCTCTCAACCCTCTTAGGATATGTTTTGCCTTTAATGACAGTTTCAGGTGACTTTTGTGATGCTACTTTTTAGCTTATAAAAAATCAAGACTCATATTTGATAAATGTTCATAAGAACACATGGAAGAAAATAGAGCTATATTTAGTTGGTTATAATAATGGAATTATCACTAAAGTAAATGGGTTTTCTCATTTGGCAGGACTTGATTCAGAAAATAATTAGATTCATTATTTGGTATTAAATTAAGCTTCTATTTTTAAAAACTATATTTCCTCAACATTTAGGAGAATGAAAGGATCCTTATTTAAATCACTGAAAAAAATATATGGGTAATATCAAGTGTAAAGATTAGCAAATAGAGAAGAAAGAAACTGACATTCATTAAGCATCTATTTTGTGTGATGATTTTAATTTAATTTTGTTTAATATAATGTAATGCAATTTAATAGCCCAGTTAGGTACATTTTATTACTCATTTTATTACTCCTACTTATAGCTAAGGATATTACATTGGCAAAAGATGAAAGTGGCATTTGAATACATAGGTAACTCCAAATCCTATTCTCCTGTTACCAACACAGTTTTACCCCTCAACACTTACTTATATATTTTTATTTGTATGTATTTTTTCATATTAAATATAATCTCCAGGATTTTCTTGGTCACAAAAGTTGTTACTGATTGATAAAGTGGAACTATGAGCTATTGTTTTGAGGAATGTTCCTTCAAATTTGAAATTAAATATTATCATAAACTCAAAATCACAGAATTCCTTTGCAAAGTTGAAAATTCACACATATAAATGTAGATTTTTTGGCAACACAAATAGCTAACACAACATTGGAAATCATAGCATAGAGAGGAATCCTCAGAGCAATATTAAAACTCAGAAGTGAGCTCTGCAGTGTTTGGAAAAAATTAGGCAGAACATCATCTTTTATCCCAGTGGATTTGGCTGTGTTGCATAAGTCATATGGAATCATATGCAAAGAACTTCTCAAAGAACAATGTTATAAGTTGACCCTATTCATGTTTACTTGGGATCAGAAAATATTTAGAATTTAGATACAGGAAACACAAGATATTTCACCTTCTCTTGTCACTTCTCACCTGTGATTCATTTCTGAATGCACTCAACATTAAGACTAGTTTCTCTTTTGAAAAACTCTGAGAGATTGAAACAACTGTATAGATGAAATGGAATGATATAGTCCATATATCAAATGTTCCTCCATTTTGCTACTAGTGTATTTCTTCTAATTACAGAATGTCTTACTCTACTGCATGATCTTTAGGAACTGTCACTCTTAATTAAATGTGGTTCTCAATCCAAATTTAACTTGAGATTCTAGTACAGTGACAGAGCACTGAATATCATAAGATGAATATTATTTCAAAATAAATGCATAACTCAGATGATGAAATTTTTAGCAAGTAAGTGCTGTAAATTTTATGATTGTATCTAACATGAAACATTCAGTCTATTTAAATTTCTTGTTATAATTGATTATTTATATGATCACAAATTATATTACAGCTGGGAAAAATCAAAATCCTCAGAATTAGGAATGCAATGATAGAATGTCTTACTCTCACTATAGAGAAATAGTCAAAGCAAATTAATACTAGTTTATACATTGATATAGTTGAAGAAGTAAAAAATTTCAAAGTGGAGTAATCTATAGCATATTTCAGTAGTAACATTTTCGTGTACTTTTTTTTATTTTTTTCATGCTCTTCTTTAAACATAATTCTTCTATGACTTGCAGTTATGAGGTGTTGAAATACAGCTACAAAGTATAAAAGTAAAATTTTCTCCTTAAATTTTTTAAAATTCAAAAAATTTAAAGTAAATTCAATAAAAGAATTTCCATTTAAATCAATAAGTGATATTGCTTTTATAATGTTCCCATATTGGGTAATTTATAAATAGCAAAAATTTATTACAAACATTTTGGAAACTGGAAAGCCCAAGATCAGGCTGTAGCGGAATAATTATTTGAAGAGAGCCTGTTCCTTAAGGACGATAGCTTCTCTGTGTCCTCAAATGATTAGAAGAGGTGAAATGGGAACATAGACTTCCTTAGCTATTTTATTAGGACACTAATCGAATTCATAATGGGAGCATCCTTATGACCTGCTCATTTCTGTACCTTATCTCTTTGTACCATCATTTAGAGTTTTGATTTCAACATATGAACCTCCGAGGGGCATGAACATTCTGGCCATAGCATTCTACTACTGGCTCCCCACTGTCACAGCTTCCTCACTGCAAAATGCATTTTTTTTCATCCTAACTGCTTCAAAATATTTGCATGTTCCTTTGACAACACAACACTTTAGTCAAATGTCTCATCTAAATAAAAAAGGGGTGAGATGAAATTCCTTCTTAGGAAAATTCCCTTACAGCTGTTATACTTCAGAAACAAACAAGTCATGTGGTTTTAAAAATATATAAGTTTAGAGCAGATATTTCTATTTAAAAAGAGAACAATAGAGAAAAAGAAATTAAGAAATTAAATTAAGAAAGACAGAAAGACAGAAAGACAGAAAGACAGAAAGAAAGAAAGAAAGATAGAAAGAAAGAAAGAAAGAAAGAAAGAAAGTTGTAACTAAACAGAGCAGGAAACATTAAATGTAAAGACTTGAGAAGAATCTCCAACTTGTTACCTCATCTTTGAGACTAGCTGGACTTGGTTGAGCCCTGATGGCTGTTAGCAATCCCATCCCATGGTGTAGCCCATGCAGCAACTCTTACATGTTGAAGTCACATGGCTGAGATCCCCCATGCTGAATGAGATGCAGCCTACTGTACTCTATGAGGTCTTGTGGGTGGCCCTTCCCCACAGTTCCTCTGAGCACTGCTTTAATGCAGACTCTCTGAAGTGGCCCCAATTCCAGTAATTTTCTGCCAGGATTTCAAAGCACGCCAGAGCATCGTTTGAATTCTAGATGAAGGTGACCCTGCCTCCAAGTCTCTCGTACCCTGCAGATCAGTGAAGACTGCAACACACCGACATCATAATGCCGTCTGAATGAGAAGTCAGTGTATGTTGGCTCCAACTGGGCCCCTCAGGCTACGCCTCAAGGAAACTGAGGACCATCTATTAACTTGGTTCTGTCCTCAGGCCTTAGCACTGTGGCACTATTATGAGAGTGGCAACTCCATGACCTGCAGAAGGCCAGTGAGGTCAGTTTTCCAGTATTGCCTCTCCATAGTTCACCATCTAGGTTAATGGTCTCCTTATCAAGTTTTGCTTGGTCACATACTTGATGCTCTATCCCAAACACACTGCTTCTTTTCAACATGGCCAGCTTTCAAAATTTCCAAATCTTTGTTTTCATTTTGATTATAAATTCCATCTTTAATTCACTTTTCTCTTTTCTCATTTTACTTTAAGCAGTTAGCATAAATTATGAAGCACCCTCATGATTTTGGTTAGAAATTTGCACCATTAAATGTCTTAATTCATTCCTCAAAATTTCTACCTTTCACAAAGAACTAAGACACAAATGCAATTCTGTCACACTCTTTGTCCCTATATAAAAAAGCTCTCTCTTCCTCTAGTTTTCAGTTTCACATTTTTATTTCAGTCTTATACCTCATCAAAATAGCAGTTACTTCCACATTTTTTTAGCGTGCTGTTTGTAGCCACAAAGATCTTTTTTTCTTTTGAGTCTCACAAAAAGAATTCTTAATGCTCAGTTCCTACAAGTACACACTTTTTGAAAAATCACTTGAAAATTATTTAACACATTGTCCAGGGTGGTTATCAAAAAGGGTTATTTACCTGCTTAATAGAACATCTGAGACATAATACTACAATCAATAAATAATTAGACCTATGATTTTATCATATCCTAGATTTACTGATAATGTTTTGTGTATATGGCAAAATATACATAAGATTTATCATTTTGACCAATTTACATGTACAATTCAGTAGCTTCAAGTTGTTTTACACAATCATCACTATTTCCAGAAATTTCATCATTTCAAACAGAAAATTTGCTTTTCCACTAAACAGTAACTCAAATGTTCTTTTTTTTTTTTTCTGTACCTGGTACACTTCATTTGTTTTTTGTCACTGTGAATTTTCCTGTTCTTAGTACTTCATATAAGTGGAATTGCAGTAATCATTCTGTTGTTAGTATTCATTTCACTTAGCATAATGCCTTCAAGGTTCATCAATGTTACAGAAAGCATCAAAATTTAATTTCTATTAATTGATAATATTACATTATATATTTATACATTTTATTCAACCATTGAAAGACATGTATGTTGTTTTCACTTTTAGCTCCCATGAATGCTGCTATGGATACCTATGTATAAGTATCTATTTGAGTTTTTGTTTTAAATCCTTCTGGGTATATATATTGCCAGATAAAATGATAATTCTGTGCTTAAATAATTTACTAATTATCAAATTGTTTTCTACAGTGGCTACATCAGTCTCCATTTCCATCATCGATATATTTTTATCCTTTTTATGGTTTAAATTTATACAATCTTTGAAAATTTATTTAGCAATAATATTTAAAGCAATACTTTTTTAGGAACTGGCTTTTGAAGGTGATAGGTTTTAAGGTTTGCCAGGATGATCCTATTTTAATTATAGAGCACCATTAATTTTAAATATGGTTTTACCAGAAAATTACAGTAATTTGGGAAATATATATATATAAATTGACCTGTTTGG
This sequence comes from Dolichotis patagonum, assembly GCA_004027295.1. Lineage (NCBI taxonomy): Eukaryota > Metazoa > Chordata > Mammalia > Rodentia > Caviidae > Dolichotis > Dolichotis patagonum. Next base: position 18,210 of record PVJX010017102.1, on the reverse strand, counting down.
GGTTTTCATCTTTAGCACTGTCTATTTGATATTTTGTTTCAATTTATTTTCATTAGCTTAGGACAATCATACCTATTTTTATAGTACACTATGATGTCAATACATGTATGCAGTATATAATAGTCAAAACAGGGTAATTAGGATTTCAAGCTCCTTAAACATTTCTTTGTGTTGAAAATCTTTATTTATCATATATTTTATAATTAGAAGTTTCCTATTTCTCTTTCTACCCTAAATGTGTTATTTTCTGTTTCTTAAATAAATAGCCATATTCATGGGTATGAAATATTTCGAACTACCATGTTGATTTATAGTTCCCTAAATATTGATTATGGTGAATCTCTTTTTCATATGTATTTTGGTCATTCTTTGTTTTCTTCGTACAAGTATATGTTCAAGTCCTTGCACATTCATGAAACATGTTGCTTATGTTGTATAGTACAAGCTCTTTATATATTCTGGATAATAATCAGACATAAAATTCACAAACATTTATTCTGTCCTGAAGATTGTATTTGTATACTCTGGACAGTATTATTTGATGAACAAAATTTTTAATTTTAATGAAGTGTACTTTATCTAATTAGCTTTTTGCACATATTCTTTGTATGTCACTATTTAGAAAATAATTCACAAATTCAAAATTATGAAGATTTTCCCCATAAGTTTTATTCTAATAGTTTTATAGTTTTAGCTATTGCTTTTAGGTCTTAGATACATTTTAGGTTAAATTTTGTATATGACATAAGGGTTTACCTCTCTTCTTTCACATACGAATATTCAACTTTTCTATCACTATATATTGAAATGACTATCCTCTCCATGAATGGTTTTGAGATTCTAATTAAAAATAAAGTGGCAAAAAGAAAAAAGCAAAGGACTCACACCCAAATTCCCAGCCCTGGACCATGAATCACTCACAAACTCTAGAAGCCTGCCTTCATGATTGAGTGAGGCTTTGAGGAGACATCCAGGCACAACCATAACACTTGCTCTTTTGTCTTTGACTTATCTTTAGATTTAAATGCTTCTTTCTTTATAAAGTAAAAGAAAAAATCCTATTTCCTTTACATATCCGAAAAGGAAAGTGCTGAGGCTTCATTACATCTGTCCTCATTACCAGCAGACCATCTAAATAAGAACCTGGATTCTTGTTTGAGTGCAAAGTGAAATTACTGAGTATGCCATAATTTCCTTTATTCTAACATTATGGGAGGCTGAGTCAGGAAGATCTCAAATTTAGCTGAGCCTGGCAATTTAGTATTACTCTGTGTGAAAAAAAATAACGGAATAAACAAAAACTGTTTATATATAAGTTCAAAGGCCCTAGGTTAGATCCCCAGAACCACACACACACACACACACACACACACACACACACAAACACACACACAAACACACACACACAGAATTAGTTAAAGCCTAATATCATTCCTGGTTTGCTTATTAATGATTTTTTTTCTGTCTCATCATGCCCTGCCTAGAAAAATATCTTGCAAGCTAGAGGCCAAAATCATAATTCCTCTGAAAGAAGTGGTTTTCCCACAAGGTTAATGATTTTTCATCAGTTCTGCTCAAACTTCACACCCCTCCATTCCTGCCCAACCCATTTGGTTATGGATATCAATCACTATCACAGGAGGAAATGCTTTATTTTAATGTTTAATAAGCTTACAACTATTTAGATTGATTCTTGTAGTGTAAATGTTGCCAATCATTATACTTTAATGATACAGGCAATTCAGAAAAAAGCTGAAGAACAAAGGCCTGTATTGACACCAACGATCAAACAGCAAAGATTCATGCAAAAAGGCTGTCCCTTATTCAGCTCGAAGGAGGTTAACAGTGATAATTAAAATCACTAAAACCTGGCTGTGCTCAGCGCATACTGCTCCAAGGCCCAATCTAACTGCATGTTAGTGAGAGCCTCTGTGACGTGGCCACAGGGGGTTGGCTTCCTTTAACTTTGACAGAAATGAGGCAGTAATTAGAAGTGAGTGACAAGGTGCTTTTCATCTTTGACTAGGAAAGATTTTTTGTGTCAAAATAACTCACCAGAGGAGTAATTTTCTCTATGTGCATTTCTTGTCCTGAATGCATTTTGCATGATAATAGAGAAGGGGAAATTGTTTCTGAATGTTGCTTAGTGACAAATAGCAGATTTGCTAGCTTTGCAAATAACAAGTGTCTGAATGCTGTCATATTGCACTATCAGTAGATACTGCCTATCCTAAACTGGAAATATTTATATTCTGGAAAAAAAATAATTTGTTTTTGATAGAACGAACTCAAAGACATTAAAATGTTTTCATGGTATTATGCCTCTGAGGGCTTAAAATTACTGAAATGATTGAATCACCTGATTCTAAACTATATTTTAAGAATTTAATCACCTGAAAATCTGAGCACAATAACACAAATAACCAGTATAGTACACTTACAGTTTTATAGAATTTACATTGTTGCACAAAATGGGCTGTTGTCAGTTTGAACCACTTTCAAACAATTTATGGTGAGAAATGGACTGCATTGACTACTAAACTTTCATTTTTAAAAGCAGCTATTCATGCAAGTTAAGTAGTTTAAACCTTTTAATCATGAAATATTAAATAAAAATTTAATTATAACTTTGCACAGAAGTAGATTCTATGAATGTGAAGAGTTTGGCCTTAAAGTTGGAACTGATAATATTAGAAATATAGCGTTTGTATTCTTAATTTTTTTCTAGTGTTGAGAAAATATTTTATGGACTATAAATTAGCTTATAGGAACAAATATAGTAGTAGGTTGAAGAAAAGACAGTGTTTATCTGAAAGTATGGATATAAAAATACCTATCTGTTTAATACAGGTGTACAGATATAGAAACTATAGTTATATCTACAAATTCTACAAAGGTAGTAAGCAGTATTATCCACAAGGCTACACAAAGAAAATCGACACTGACAAAGGAGAAAGAGTGATGAGATTAGGAGGAAAAGATAGAAGGCTTAATTAACACTGGAATTGAAAGACAATGCAGAATGAATGAAGAAAGCCAGTACCCAATTATCTCAAGAAAACAGGTGAAATCCTGCATGATACTGAGATAAGAAGTAGTGGATTTGAAAATAAAATATTATCCCCAATTTCTGAAGTTCATACCTGTTATAGCTTGTGTCTGGATGCCCCCCTCATGGATTCATGGTAGGTGCTTTGCAGAGGTCATTAACTCTAGGTTGTGTAATGCTGGAATCAAGGGTGTGTGATTCCTGAATCAGTCCGCTGATTGGTTTGGCACAGTTTTAGCTCAGATTAAGGTTGTGAGTGCTAAATCTGCCCTAGGGCAGTTAGCCTGTATAAAATATAAGGGACAGAAAGAGAGCTAATATGTACTATTGGGTTGGTCTTAAATTTACTTTGCAGCCTAGGCTGGCCTCAAACTTGCAGTGATCCTCCTGCCACAGCCTCTCAAATCCCGGGATTACAGGTGTGCACCTCCATACCCAGGCTAGGAATTTTTATAAAACCATTATACATTGAAAAACCTCAGATCACAGTGACATTGTATGTCTAAGTTAGATGAACAGAAAATAAATTAACTTTATTTTTTTCCTCATTTTACTATTCCAATATTTCCTAATATCAATTGATTCAGAAAAAATGTGAGAACATAGATTTACTGGGTCATTCTAGAGTATCCTTGAATATGCTATTCAAGCACTTAACTTTAGGAAAAAAAATGACCTCCACATTAGTTTTAAGTATCCAGGGTTATTTTAAGTATAAAGTGATTTTTGAACACATAAACTTTGTTTTTAGTTCCCTAAAACAGTCAATTACAACAGAATCAAACATACTGGTAATTGTTTGATGTCTTTTATTAATCAATTATTATATGTCAGCCAAGGAGTGTGTTGAGGATTCATCTTGAATAACTCTCATAACAATGGTACTTGTGTACTTTACTGTTGTATCAATCAGAAAACAAGTGTTACGAGTATAAAATAGCTTGTCTCATCTCGCCATGGTAACCAAGCTCGTTATTTGGTATGACTGCTCAACGTGAAACTTGTACAAGGCAAGTGCAGTGGTCAAGGAACAGTTTATTCAAGGTTACTACACAGAATGAAATAGGGATTGAACTCATATCACTGTAACAGAAAATACGAGGATTTTTAAGTAGTTGAGTGAGATAATCCAACAGTACTCAGGATGTTAGCCTGGAGGTTTATCATTGATATTGGTTAAATGTGGTAAATGATTTCTTTGTTTGAAAAGGTTTTTGTCCATGAAGCCTATGATGTTTTGGAATCCTAGGAAGTTAAGTTTCTGCTGTCCTACAAAGACTGACAAACAGGAGTACTGCATCCCTCCATGATTACATCATTCACTGAGTCCCAAAATGGACAAAAGATTGGGAGATCTACATACATTTTGGCAGGGAAGATATCTTATGGTTATAAGTTTTCTAAAGTAAATGCTCTAAGAAAAGTGATATCAAGAAAATATCTTCAGGAAGGAAACCAATGTTTAGTTGAGACTAATTTTGAGTCTACTTTGCTAGACTCCATTTATTGTCAGATACCAGTGCAGGAGATTTTAACACTGGCATTGTACTGAATCCAAGTTATATGGTTATCATTATCATCATCATCATCATCATAATTGTCTATAGAATAACAGTTTATTTGCTGATTATATACTACCTTGAATTTTAGTATAATTCTGTGTTCCAGTTAATATTTGAATATAAATGTCTAATTTAGAATATCTTCAGATTTTACAAAATATTTGGATGTTATGTCAAAATATAGTTGAGAATCTTGAAATCTGACTACAAAACTCATCCTAGATAATGTGAAATATTATGTAACAATTCAAATTTCTACAAAACATTATGGCAGCCATTGCTGATTTAATATCGTCTTGCTTAGGAGTCTTACCATGCTTCTAATTTGCTATTACCATCGGTTCTATCATGTTGTGTCTTATTGGGATTTTAATATATGTGATAGTATAAACAAATCTTTTTATTAAAAATGAGATATTATAGTAGCCATTGATCATAGTTATTCAGTTCAGAATGTCCTGTAATTCTTTCATTCTCTTAAATGGTTTTATACTATTGTGTTATGTTTGATATTATTGTATTTGAAACTATGCTCAACTATAGCAGAGAAAGAGATATTTTGATAGCTACTGTTAATGTCCGGTTATTTTATTGTAAAGTGTTGTGTTGCTGATGTTGTTTTGTTCTGATCTGCTTTGTTCTGCCCTTTTGTTTTATTCTCTTTAAAATAAAAATAAAACAAATAAATGCAGATGACTAACTGTAAAATTAAAAAAAAATCAAAATTTCTTTCACTCTCATACCCCTTGCTCTTTTACACACTATCCAAAATATGTTGAGGGTTTGTTATTTTATTCAAGAAATATTTATTGAATGCCTACTGTAATGATGGAGATGTATTGAGAAACAAGAGAATCAAGGTAACTTCTTTTGGAATTTACAGTCTAGGAAGAAAGCATATATTTAGTAGTTTATTTTACAAAAGTAACTTACATGAGATAAGCTATTAAGGAAAAATATTAATTGAGGATACAACAAACGGTAAACTGTAGGGAGAAGGTTTCCTTGAAGAGGCATCTGTAATTTGAACCTACGAGGTAGAGAGGGATTCTGAGAGAATCCTGGTAGGTATTGATGTTTCTGGTTAAACAAGTAAAGGCATTACACATCTACAACAGGTTAAACAAATATTATATTTTAGATTCTACAGATCAAAATATGTTACAAAATGAAATACATCTATGAGTCAAGAGAACTTTGGTCTGCTACAGAGTAGTTCTGTGGACCTCAGAATAGTGAGAATCAAGAATGTGTGCATGAAATACATGATAAATTATCTTCAGATTGGTTCTCTGAAGTGTCATTATAACATTTGTGTCCAATAAACATTTTGGAATGTGATTTTGCATTGACAGAGAAAAATTAAAGGAATATATATTTTGTGCTCATATTTCAATTTTGGGTGGACATTGTGGTTGTCATCTTTCTGTTCCTGTGACCAGTTTCTGGAATAATCAGCTTATTAATAGAAAAGAAGTTTCTTTGGATTGTAATTTTTGATTTCCAATCCATAATCAATTAGTCCTGCTACTTTTGAGTTGGTAGTAAGTCTGCACATTATGTTGGGGGACACATGATAAAGCAAGCAACTCACCTCCTGGTGGCCTAGAAGTGAATGAAGGAACATAAAGACTTAGGCTCTACATACCTTTTCTAGGAAATGTCCTCAATGACCAAAAATCTCACTTAGGCTCTACCTCTTTAAGGTTGTACCATCTCACAATAAAATCATGAAGGGGTCTAAGCTTTTAACACATGGACATTGAATCAAAAGCTATGACCTTTTTGTAATCTGTGTTACCATAAATGTAAACTGAATTTATTAATTGTGACATCTAAGAAATATTCCTTGGATCCTCTAGAGGCATACATGGGTGAGGATGATAGATTTTTTAATTACTCTTTATTACAACTAAAACAGTATAATTTTGTCTGTGCCAGTTTGTACAAGACACTTGTAGTAAAGCTGAAATGAGTTTTTGAACTTTCAAAAAGATAAGAATATTAAGAAAGTTAAATAATTGCAAAGGGTATTAAAAGACTCTTGCCTCTGGGTGTTTGTTTCCCTACCAGTTCTTCTCTCGTGTTCAGGAGAGAGACCTCAAGGGATCAGGGTGCTTCATGTCCAGCAGCTGTCACCCACACAGGGAGCTGCTCCAGCGCAGGCGTAGTGGCTCTGCGCAGGGTAATTTGCTCTGCAGCCTTGTTCAGGGGAAGCAGAATGACTCATAACATTTCTAGTTTTGCTCAGTTGTTTATAGAGTAAGAAACTTTATATTTTCTATATGGCATGTAAATCCTTACCTTTGTCTTTATAGATAAAGGTAAGATAGTTAAAAAGATACTTAAAAAGTATAATATAGATCAGTCTGTACTCAACTCACATTCATTTTTTCAAATTTTTAGGTTTAAAATTAAAGATCAAATAATTATATATATTATTTTAAATATATATGCATACTTTGTATGTTGTATTTCTGAAATTATTACATATAAGTGTCTATATAATGTCTTGCATATGTTCACTACTATGAATGTATATTTAGATGCTGTTTCTGGTCATTGATCTTCCATAGTTATGGTTTAATCTGGAATGTTATTGAAAAGACTCATGTGTTTAGATGTTGGGTCTTTGGAAGATGATTGGGTCTTGGAGGCCTTATAGCTTATTTGCTGTTAGCAGATGAGGACTACTTTGGGGTAGGTTAGTGCAAGTGTGACTTAGAAGGTTGTGTATCTTACCCTGGCTCTTCCCTTTACTCTCTGCTTTCTGGCCGCCATGTTGTCAGCAACTTTTCTTTTACCTTGCTCCTCTGCCATCGTATTTCTAGCTTGCAGGTAGCTAACCATAGACCAAAACAAAACTCTTATGCTTTCAGTTATGGATATTGGGTATTGTATATTACCAGTGAGGAAATGATTAAGACAGATTTTGATACCAGAAATGAGGTTGTTGCTGTATCTACTTGATCATATGGTTCAGTCTTTGAAACTGGATTACAAGAGAAGTGAGGAAAGCTGTGGAGATACTGGCTGAAGAAGCCTTAGAATACTGTAAGCTGAGATTAAAATTCTAGTCAGAGCTCCTACGATCACAGTGCTGACAGAAATCCAGATGGTACTTCCAGGCGCAGAAGATTTTGGTTGGGAAAAGAACTGTTGGTATTTGGACTTGAGACCATCTGTGTTTTGCTGTGACTGAAAATTTGGCTATTTCTTGCTTGTGTCCTGAGACTTTGTGGTGGAATCAGATTTAGGAGAGTGGACTGATTAATCTGGCAGAGAAAATTTTAAGGCAGCCCACTATTAAAAAGGTGGAATGGATATTGCTACTGACATTTAGCCATGTTTTTAGTGAGAAGCAGGAGCAAAAGTTCCATTAAAACATTTTCAATTTCACCAAAAAGGAAGCACCTGAAAAACAGGTAAAGGGCAGTATAGTTCTTAAAAAGATTAACATTAAGAAGTCAATTACTTTGTGTTAGGATAATACTAAAAGTACTGTAAGGACATCTCAGCCATCAGCAATAACCAGCTCTTTGCAGGTGAGAGGTGCAAAAATGAAAATGTTCAGTTTAAGAAGTGAGTCCTAGGGCATCTGCTCAGGAAGGGATGCATAGGGAATTAAATTCCTGAGATTCAATTCACAATATTCAGCCATCCAGGTTCTTTAGCTATGATCTAATAGAAATGGCTACTGGTTGAATACGGGGCAGACCTGGGTGTCATCGACATGGTGCTGATTTGTGGGCACGCAGAATGCCAGGATTATGGGGTCAGGGAAGTTCCACTCAGGTTTCATAAAACGACCTGAGAGTCCAGGCAGTATGCCCATAAGAAGGCAGTGTATAAAGTTGTGAAAATAAAGCCAAAAATGCAGAAAACATTCTAGAAACATTCATGTGCCAAAAATCTGGAGTGTCTGAGAAAAGCTACAGGCACTGGGAAAAGTCACCCAAGAGAAAAGCAAGGTCCTTAACCGGCAATGAAATAGAGGCAGGGCTGTCTAAACGTTTGGCACGCACATCTTGCCACAGCTTTCCTTGGTACAGAGCGTGGACCTCTGGGATTTAATATTTTCCCTGCTGGATTTCAGTCTTGCTTTGGTTGCACTCATTTTTACACCATCATTTCTCTCGTTGGAATAGGAATATACCGTTTAGCACTATATGTCAACTGATTTTACCTTTCTTTCTTTTTTTTTTTTTTTTAATTTTTACAGAGGCTCACTTCAAAGAGCTTGCTTGGGTTTTAGAGGAGGCTTAGGATTTAGATTTTTCACCAGTGCTGGAACTGTGATAATTTTGGTGAGTCTTAGGGATGGACTAAGTGCATTTTACATAAAAAAGTAGACATGAGTCTTTTGGGGACCAAGGGAGAAATGTCATGGTTTAAGTCTGGAAAGACATTTAAAGACTCAGGAGTTCAGAAGTTGGGCTTTTGAGAGATGATAGCATCATGTGGGAATTATAGCTGAGCTTCTAGCAGATGGGGGCTGGTTAGAGGCAGGTTGCTGAATACAGGACCTGAAAAGGAATGTCTCACGCCCTCCTTCCTCCTCTCTGTCACTGCATTCTGGCTTCCCTGAGGTGAGCAGCTTTTCTTCCATTGTTCTTTGCTGACATCCTGTTTCTGCCTTGGAACCAGCTATGGTCTATAAACATGTCCCAAAATAAATAGACCTCTTCTCCTTTAATTGTTGGTGTTCAGTATTGTTTCAGCAAGGAGAAAGTGATGGATATATATTTATTTTTCTAATATTCTTGTATCAGAAATTGATTGTAGAGCATAAAACTAGAATTAGATTAAACTTAGTTGATAGAACTATAATTTTTATATCCAATATTAAAGGGAAAAAAAGCCAAAACCAGTATGGATTCAGAGATCAGATAGAAATGTCAGATTTTTCCCAAATTTTGTTTCCTTCTTGAGTGCTTGTGATTTTGGATTACATTCCATTTCTTAATGATGCTTTTAGTTTACATGTATTTACTATATAAAAAGTCCTCACTAAAACTGCACAAAAATAAGAAGCAAGTATCTCTGACCTCTGTGTTGAATTTTCTTATACACATCAAAGTATTAAGTCTCCTATTCATTTTCTTAATATATGTGTGTGTGTATGTGTAAATATGTCATTATGAAGTGCAATCCTAGCAAAAGAAAGCATGACTTCACATAAAGTTCTTGATAATATAAAAGCAGTTAAAACAAATCTATATAAATAGCAGAATGGAGAAAAATACATGCCAACTATTACTTTGTAAAATAGTTGGAACAGATCTGCTTTATGTGCTTATGATAAATCTAATTTTCAGCACAGCAGTTCACATCACTGTTAAAAAATTTCTACTTTCAACTAGAGAACATTTAATCCAAGTGATTATTCCATGTTGATTTTCATGTATATAAATTTCTACTTTACTAATAAGGATAACTTTTTCTATAATAATATTTTTCATTATTATTACTACAATAAAAATCATTCATTTAAGGAAACAACTGTGGTATCATACAAGCCATAGTTCAAACATTGAAATTAATATTTAGAATGTAACATTATGAATAGAAAAATGCAACACTGGTAAGAGTATGGAACAAACAGTATCAAAATGTGAACATGATAAACATCAGAACACAAGACATTAACACCATCTAAAGGAAGCTAGTGATGAGCTATGCACCTGCCGTGACGGAGGACCTCCTAGGGAGGGGGAAACTCAGATACTCCTTTTCCGGAGGGGACGCTCATCAGTGGTTCTGCACAGGCTTGCTATTCTAGGACTCATCTGAAAAAGAGAAGAGCTTGGCTGTACATCAAGACTCAATGTACACTTTTCAAGTTTGTACTTTTGATTATGTTCTTACCTTGGGTATCTAGTTTATGTTATACACATGGTACTGAGATTTACCTATAAAATCTTCAAACACTTTGAGATCTAATATTGCAAAGCATGAAAGCGCTTAAACCATATATCTTTTTACCCAGTTATTTGAACATGTCGTCTAAATATTGACCAATTTGTACATTGTAATTGAATTATTTTTTAAAATTAATAATCTAAGCATAGATTAATAAATTAATTTATATAGTATTTTTCATAAATCCCTTTTATTCTGGAAATGCAAAATTCACATAAAGAGAAAAATATAAAATAATGAAATGTTCAAGAATTAATAGAAACAGTAATTTGTTAAATTATTGTTTCTCTTCAGCATCCTTCACTTACCAGCAATGCAAGTGGCAGCATGTAGTGTACTACTATACTATCCTATACCTTTTTACTGTTTTTATTATTCAGTGGACTCTCGAGTTTTACAAAGTCAGAAAATACACATTGTTCTTATGTTGCCAATATAAAATATATTTATAATGAATCACAAGTATCTACAATTTTAATATGAGTGAATATTTACTCTAGCTTTTAAATATAAAGAATTTAAAGATGTAACTCTGTATCAAATTTTCATGTTTAAATACTTGGCAAGTAGAACAAGATTTAGACTTATTTTATATGGTTCAAGGAATATATATGTTCTTGCTACAAGGTGAGGGTCAGAAAATATTTCCTAATGGGAACAAATTGAACAGAACAACTGATGAAATCTCTCTGTCTCTGGATGCTGGGCTTCAGAGGGCCAAAGAGTTCCAGAGGGCCAAAGAGTCCCATTTCACGCTGGGACCAGAGTAGAGGCGAAGATTTATTCTAAGAATGGTAGCAGGACTTGCTATGAGGTATATGTGCAAAAGACCTCAGTCGACATTTTCTAGAAAAGTCATTTTCGTCATGTACATCTAGTATCACCTTGACAAACCGAAATACTGTTGTTACTTGAATTTGTCTGTGGGTTCTGTTATATTTCTCTATCAAGAAAAAGAAAATTACTGGCCAGTGTCATATTATCTAAGGAACAATATAGTGGAGAGAAAATTGACAATGAAGAGGCGTATGACCCAAATAAAGCAAAAAGGAAAAGAGTCATAGAGTTCAAATAATAATTATAGGTCCTTGTGCAAAATAGATAAAGACTAGGGTAAAACTTGATAGACTGCTAAAAACAGAAAAATAAAGACATGGTAAATTGAGAATAAACAGAAATAGTCCCTAAAGGACATCGTGGATGCTGGTATGTATCCTGTGTTTAAATTGTCATGCTTCCTCATTTTCACTCATTTGAAATAAACTAATATTTTCCATTATTGTTACCAAAACTAAGCATAAAGATTAGAATAAAGTGTATCTACAAGGCAATTTTATTGTGCTAAGTACTTTCCTTGTTCTATTAAATAATAAAATATAAATATATACATTCATTACAATAACATTTTAGAATTCACAAATTTTCTGTTTTAAGCCTTACTTTACTAATAGTTCCTGTGAAACATGGAAAATATCACATAAAATAATGTATATAACACTTATAAAATTTAATTTAAACATTATGCAAATAACCAAGAAACATAATCAAATGATAATGAAGATATTATCAAACCATTTTATTGTTTTTCAAAAAAATTCTGTAGCATTCAAATAGAACTTTTACTACTTACCTACTGAAAAATAAAGAGCATAATTTAACATAGTTAAATTATACTTCACTATTAACCAGTAATCAAAGGTTTAATTTTAGAGCTAGAAAAATGCTAGGTAATTTTAGTACATTTATTTCTCATTTCACGTGTACTTTTCTCATCAATCACTATTAATATGTAAAAAAATAAAGGAAATAACTGAGTCTGACTGTTTATAAACTAAATTTAAAGCACAAACCCCTTGACATTAAGTACATCTAAATCCTGGTTCTAATATTAATTGATTGTTCTTTAAACTCTGCTCAGATTAATTAATCTCTCTGGGTCTCAGTTTCCCAGTGTCTATAATAGTTAGAATAACATGTCTGATTATTGAGATTAAAGCAAAACATAACCAAATAACTGAGAAAATGTTTGTGACTCACAAACTTAAATGATTTCATAAATGATAGAAAATGTGGATGTGAAGATCAGTTTACCGTGTTAGCATGTGTCAAAGGATGCAAGAGAATGGCTCAGATGCTCAACTTAAATTTCCAGCTAGACAGGAAGGAAGAAGGGACAAATGGGCTCTAGGCTTGGGGAGAATGGAGAGATAAAGCGGTTGAAGTTAGAAAAAAGAGAAGACGGTGTAGAAAAACTCACATATTTGGCCTGAAATTACAAAAGATAGGATGGTTTAGGTGATGACAAGTTCATGAATACATTAAAAGATGGTTTTTGAGAACTGCAGATTATTGAGATTGAGTTTATCAAAGAAGAATAATTCATAACTTTTGGATTATATTTTTTACTATACTGTTATATCAAGCAATTTTAAAATATTCTTGTTTCTAAATCAATAGTTAGTTTGGCTCACATGTCTGAGAGTTGGAATTGGTTTCTGCCTGGGCAACCTTGTGTTCCCTCTGTGATGGGCTGTTCTGGTTCCTGGTACTATGGTGTTAACAAAACATGCCAAACTGGTGATGTCAGGAGTTGCAAGATTTTTTAGATCTGGATATTAGAATCCATGCATAATTACTTCTGCCATATTCTATTGATGACAAGTTTAAAAAGTTGAAATGTAGATACCTGCAATGGAAGATTTATCCAGCTCCTGATAACATTAAAAAATAGCCATATTTAATGTATAATGGATGTAATCTACATGGATTATAAAATTATCTTGGATTGGGTCTGCATTTAATTGGAAAAAGATGACAATGACTGATCTGTCAAGGACATCTTGAACTTATTGAAGACAATGAAATATTTTGCATGTATAGGAAAAAATATTTCTATAGATATGAAGGAGAAAGAGAAAGGTTCCGGAAACAGAGCTTATGATATGATTATAGAAATAGGATATAATGTGGAATTTTCAAGTGAAAATTTTCAAGTGAAAATATTGACCTTGTGTTCCAGTTGCAGTGTGTCTGTGGTTCCAGAGACACAATGTATCAGTTACCTACCATGCCTTAATAAACAATCCCAAAATACTGGAGAGGTTAAAAAAAAAGACATATATTTGTGCTTATGTTATTTGAGGACTACATTTCAGTTGAGATCCTGATTCTTGCATTTTTCCTTCTGGGACTAAATTGAAGGAGCATACTCATCAGTGAATTAATGTTTTCTTGTAGTGAGAAGTGAAATGCTTAAAACTGAATTTAAATATCATTTATTGATTGCTTTTTGGGCATGTTAGCTCAGAAGTCTAAGAACAACAAATTATCGTAAAGGCAGAATTTACCATCTTTAAAAGGGTTTTCAGACTCCTTTACTGGTGCCAGATGGTAGTAAATGATTTGCACACAGTAGAGAGAATCAGTTTTTTCCAGTTACCCCAACCATTGTCACTTAGCCAAATAACCACTAATGAAAGTACAAAGGAAAGATAAATGAAGGCACTGAGCTGAGAAGGATGTTCTCTGATGAACATTACTAAAACAGTACCTAGCATGTGATAATTAACTCCTATATTCTTGTATCATAATTAAGGCTTTAAACAACTAAAATCCTCCTCAGGTTCTCAATGTAAAATGACAGTTTACTTCACACAATTTTACTATAATTGAACAAAGTTAGATTTTTTAATGTGTTACAGAAAGCAAGACCATAATCCATGATAAACTGGGCAATCTGACTAGGATGGATTTACGAGGTGCTTCATATAGACCTTAGGTTATAGTTGACTCATTTTTGGGTTCACAACAGACTAAAGCATCTGATTTGGATTAAAATTCATTATAAAGCAGATTGAATACACTTTTTATGTTTATTTATTTATTTTTTTTGGTTAAAAATTTTGAAATGGTTTGCATCTAGGAGTGTGAGAAATAAAGAAGGGCTACTAGAATTATCATTGTTTTAAAAAGCAATAATTCATCCTCTTTGTTGGGTTGACAATTTTTAAAAATAATACTATAGCATTTTTAAAGTTTTTTTCATATTCCAACATTTTCATAGAGTGATTTTCCTTTGCTCAGGTTTACTGTGCCCACCAAATGCCTGGACAACAGACAGATCAGTTCCTGGCTGAATCTGAGAATTGTGTTTTCTCTGAGTAGCGAATGGAAATGAGGTTCTTTTCCACCTAAATCATTTTTACCATTTCTGTGGCACAACATTAACATCTTATTTTCCAGTCACACTTTCTTGATTTGTTCTCTTGAAGGGTATGTGAAAGGGAGCTTTCTTTTTTTCATGTTAAAATGCAAGTCAATGAGATACTAAGTAGGTTAAAGAAAAATTTTAGAATATATTATCAACTTATAATACAGCATCTCCTGAATACAAATTTATGAATAACACAAATTATTTCTAACTGCTCTTGAGCCTTGTAGATTACATAATTGTCTCTTCCCCTTTCCATTTAAAGCTTGCATAATGCTATTCTTACAATGCTTCGATACATGGAATGCAGAGCTGTGTCTTCTTATCTTGTGTTCTGTTTAGAGCAGAACTTCCTACCTAACTTATTTCTCTTAAATATAATTCATGGCGATATCTCTGCTTACTTGGGTATAGTTCTTCTTGTCATCCTATACATTTTTATTTTTCACCAGATATATTTTTTCTAAGAAAAAAAGAATTCACTAATTCTCATAACTGTCCAACTCTATATTGGGGGAGGAGGTTCCTAGTTGGTATCACTGGATGTAATCAAGACTTCATATACATTCATTGACTTGGCTAGTATCCGACAGAGGGAATGCCAGCATGGAAAATTAGATTCTACTAGGTGATACTAGGATATACTTCTTACCTTGAGAATCTCTGTTTCCATATACAGTAAAAAAATTAGAGCTTTGCTTAGACTTTAAATACATGGCTCACCTCCCTATCTGAGGATGCTTGGTTAATTTTCTTATATGAAGCAGCACATCAAAATTAATAGGCAAAAGTATTTATCATGTTGAGTAGAACTTACAAGCAACTTACATGCATAAGATTGATAGATATTTCATGCATAAGATTGAATAAAAATATGGAAAAGATGAGATTTGTGGGTTTACTGCAGTGCAGTCTAATACATTTAGTTATAAGAAGAGATGCAGAGAGTAGGATAGACATTGAACATTTAGAACAGTTGTTTTTAGATGAGAAAACAATATGGCAATGAGGAAAGAGGATAAAAATTTAAAAATACATGAGACTGAAGCACTATCAATCATAGCAGTTTGACATGAATATTTTAATGTATTTCTCTGTATATGATACTAATTCATTAAAGTATAATTCATCTTTCTCTACTCCGATTCTTTAATTTTCTTCTTAGTAGATTTGACTCCATACCAAGAATTCACTTATTCTTTTATTATCTGCCTCTGCTCACCTTTCATGACTTATAGCTTATTCAATTCATAAGAGAGAGAACTTTACTTTTTTAGTTATAAGCCTCAGAAACAATGTCTGGCATTGGCTAAATACTTAGTATTGATTACACATATTGGTGAATATATAACTAATGAAACTCACATTTAAACAAATCTCTTCATATTTACATATTATTTCTAATTGAAAATTAAGAAATATAAAGCATATCTGGTGCATGTTAATATCTGTAGTTGTGAGGAGAAGACATTAAATAGTTATCAGTGGGTGATTGGTTTCTGGTTCAATAACTTTTTCAATTGATGCCAGATCAAAATAGTGTTTCAAGTGAGAGTTGGAACTAAGCAGCATATAATCATATGTTATGAAAAGCGAAGTTAACTATTAAAAGAATTATTTTGACCCAGATAAAACATTACCAGTTATGCCTATAGTAACTTTCAGCATAGACTACTCTTATTAGCCTTTATATAATGAGGAAAATCATATTCCTGTAGGAAAGGTATATACATGTGAGTATACATATGCATACATACATGTTTATATTCACACATATATGTCATTCTGTATATTCACAATTTTTATATCTATCTATTATCTGTGTATGTATCCATATCTCTCTATATGTGTGCATATGTGTGTGTGTGTGTCTATATGCAGAACATGTCGCAAAAACTGGAAGACAAATTATGCTCTAGATGTAGCACAGAGATATGCTCTGAGGGGGATTAAATTCAACACCCCACCCCTAACTTCTGGCTTCTATAGAAAAAATGTATTACCTAGAAATGAAATCTGCTAGACAGAAAGTGGCACCATTGTCAAGATTATGAGAATGTACAGACAGGTGCAAATGCAGAGGGAAAGGGGGAAAGTATGACTAAAGAGGCTTTTGTTATTAAATAAAGGTTAAGAATAGCTGCTCTTTTGCTAAATTTTCTAGGCTCCAATTTAAAGTGTGATTTACTGATGTAACACTTCCTATGTTATTTCCTGTTTTTTATGCCAAAAAATAAATACCTACACTTGTTTTCAGCACACTTACTCTTTTCCTCCATACTCGTGTTCGCCTTCCTGCGTGATCTTATGAATAATCCAGCCACATAACATTAACTCATTGCACTAGTAAGACACACTCGGCAACAGGTAATCTGGAAATAATATACCTGTCTTCTTCATTATCCACCCAAGTCAGGGGATTTCAGCACAGGATATCTCACTAGTATCTAGAAATACATTTTATCTCATTAAAAAGTCATCAATTTCTTTTGTATTTGAATAGTTAAAACCTTCAAAGTAATAGGAACCAAAGTCCTGAAGAAATGAGTGATTTGCTTTTCATTTTTCTGAGAGACAGGCCCCATCTATGTGTGGTTTTGTGTGAAAAAGCAAAACAAAAGAAACACAAAATATTTTAACAATTGATTTACTCATGATAGCATGTACTATACAGAAACTATTGGGAAACAGATGACTACTAATATCTTGTTAAGGTATTGTTTTTTGCAGGCTAGTTTCTGCATGACGTTTTTTATAGGAGCCCTGATATAAAATCAGGAGCAAACCAATTGTTGTAGGGAATTATTACCTGACCAAGGTTGATGCTCATTAAATGACTTATGTTCAGATTGACAAGGTTTTTATTCTTTTTTTGGCATTGAACCAACAGAAATACTGAAATCATGTGTCTATTTTATTGGGCAGAAGTACCTATAATTTACTTCATTTATTTTTGTAAATTTTCACGGTTATTCTAATGTTTAATGTACAGTATTCAGAAATACATGTCTTAACAAGGAAAAGGCTGCTTTGCTCTGGATTTTTCCACATGGAGGATCATCTGATGATAATGATGTGTTTCCAACAGTGGAAGGGAAGCAACCAGAGACACAGAAGACCTACACAGATGTCAGGACTGCTGGCTGCTGCACTGCTATGCTTGATGCACCCAGAGTTTAAAGTCTCTTTAAATTCCTTTCACGTAAAAGCAAAATTTGAAATTCAGCTCCCCAAAAAAGAGTATTAAAAAGATCAGAAGTGTTTCATCGAAGTTCCATGGGTGATGAAACACATCAATCTGAAACATTACTAATGCGTTGCTGATTCCCCAGTCATTCTTCCATTTGCTGTATCTGAACAATGATAGCACTGTTCCATCCAGGGAAAATGATCCCTCCTCCCCTCAAAAAGCTTTTTACAGGGAAAAGCTATAAAGTACTGGATTTATTAACAATTTCCATTTCAAG
>PVJX010017101.1:0-39105 GCA_004027295.1 Dolichotis patagonum | reverse complement strand
AATAATTTCTTAGGTTTTATTGTTGTTGTACTTTTCCTTTTTTCCTTGGAATACTGTATTGTTGCTACCCTTTATTCTGTTTTATTTTGTTTTGTTTTTTCCTCTTTAAATAAAATTATTAAAAAAAAAAAAACCTAGTGAATTAGAGACCATAAATAAGAGATGGTAGAGTTAAATTCATTTATTTATGTAGATAGATGATAGATAAATAGACATAGATAGACAGATAGATGACAGATAATCACAACATATGGACTGGGCTAGCTTCTTCATTTAACAGACAAAAGTTATCATAATGGATAACAAGAAGTCCACATGGGTCCTATTTTCAAAGATACTCCAAAAAGTTAAATACAATGGTACCTCTGTTCATGATTGTTTTTATTTGAGAACAGTTTGGTTGGCAAACAGAAGCATTTGGCAAAATTTTGTTTTGGTTTGTGAACTCTGCATGGGAAAATGAACACACCTGTGGTCATCCTTCCCACACGAACACAAATCTGGCGACCTTTTCCAGAATTGTGGGATGGACTAAGTTTTGGACCAAGGTACCACAGTGTATGGAAAGTTTAATGAAAGGATGAGGAGGTATAAGAAGCAGCTGTAGAGGGAGCATAGACAGTTAGCTACGCAAGTTGAAAACACTGAACAATGTGAATATACTTAACATTACAGAATAGTACACATAAAATGGTTAATAGGGCAAATTTAGTTTTATATGTATTTTATCACAGTTAAAACATTTTAAAGAATTGGAAAAATTGTCCCAGGCAAATACCTACCATGAAGGAAAGAAACTAGTGTTATTAAGTATTTCTTTGTAATACAGAAATTTAACTATACGTATTTTGATACTTGAAACAAAATACTCCTAGGGATAAAGAAGACCACTTTATGTTGGTACAAGGTTTAACTCACCAGAAAATGTAACATTTCTAAACTTGTATATACCTTATAACATATTTTCAAGATATATGAGATAAAGGGGTCTCTGCTGGCTCTCACCACCTGCAGCTGGCTACTAGCATCCTACATTTGGTAGCTGACAGTCACACAACTGCCTACAAGCTGGTGAGAATGTAAACAAGTACAACCACCATGGAATCAGTGTGGAGAGTCCTCAAAACACTAAAACTAGAAGTTCCATTTGACCCTGTTATTCCCCTCTTAGGTATCTTCCCAAAAGAGTGAAATCATATTATAGTAATACAGG
This sequence comes from Dolichotis patagonum, assembly GCA_004027295.1. Classification (NCBI taxonomy): domain Eukaryota; kingdom Metazoa; phylum Chordata; class Mammalia; order Rodentia; family Caviidae; genus Dolichotis; species Dolichotis patagonum. Next base: position 37,892 of record PVJX010017101.1, on the reverse strand, counting down.
CATGCCCATGTTTATAGCAACACAATTCACAATAGCTAAATCTTAGACACAGTCTATATGTCCATCAACAGATGAACAAATAAAGAAAATGTGATATTTACACACAATGGAGGATATTCTGCCATAAGGAAGGACAAACTAATCATTTGTAGGAAAATGGATGTACACTAAGACCAAAAAGTAAAATAAATCAGGTACACAAGCTTAAATATTGCATAGTTTCTCTTATATAAAGAGCTCAAAATATAAATTAAGATCAAAATAAAAGAAAATAAGAAAAAAGAGATGAAAGGAGGGGAAACAGCTCATGGGAATGGCGCTTCTTGTTTCTCATCCCAGCTCACAGTTACCGCCAGCTCAAGGGAAGGGCAAATTGGCTTCCTGTTTCTCCTTCCAGCCCACAGCTGCCACTGGCTCATAGGAAGGGCTCATCTTGTTTCTTCTCCCCGCACACCATTACTGCTGGCTTACGGGAAAGGTGAATTGGCTTCCTGTTTCTCCTCCCAGCCCACAGTTACCACTGGCTCACAGGCAAAGCAAATTGGCTTCCTGTTTGTCTCCCAGCCCATGGCTGCTGCCCTAATGAAACTTTTTATGCAGAACATGGCTTACATGCATATTAATGAGCTTGCTTACTTGCTGCTCTAAATTGAGTTTACTATCTAAAACTGCAGGTGATCTCCACAGAGACACAGCCTCCACCTCCAAGCTCATTACATGGTGAAGGGCAAAACTATATGCATGGTCCTACAGGTAGACAGATTCCCAAGGCAGGCTGATGTGCACTTGCCCACTACTACTTCCAAAGTCACTAACTGGACTTCTCCCAATTGCACTAATGGCACTTCTTGCCATTAGGAGAAAGAAAATGTACACGGCGGGGGGGGAGGGGGGCTTTCCAATGAAAATACAGAATAACTGATCACTAGGATCACTAGAACAATAAATAAGGAGGGAAGCTCAGTCCTAGTAAGGACTAGGGTAGGGAAGCACAGAAGGAACACAGTTTTCCAACCATCCTTACCTTCCTCCTGGGGCTGGGCTGTGATATTCCATTCACACTGCACTTTAGCTTTCATAATAAGGACAATCTGCTCCTCCATAGTGATGACACCATCAGAATCCAGCTGCAAAAATGAACAAAATGCAAATATTCCCATCCTCTTTCTTGAAAAGCTATTATACATACTTTCAATATTTTTATCGTCTAGTACAATTGATGTTGAGTTTTGATATCAAAGTATCAGGAACCATCTACCTTTAATTAAATCACCAATCATGAAAGTATATCCCTGTTTCTCCTTTTCTAATTCAACACAAACAAGTAAAAATAGATAAAATATGCATCATAAGTATGGATACAAACACATACAAGCAAACATACAGATAACAGAAAAAAAGTCTGGGCTGCTTGCATTTTTTTTTAATCTTTTCACGAAATACATTGAACTCTGAACTAAACCTAAAGACTAGTTTGTTTAGCACACTTGGATATAGTTTATGAAAATTCTAGTGCAATGTTCATGCAAGAAGCAAACTGAAAATGATTTAAGAAAAAAATGTGTCTCTAGTGTGGCTCAGAGGCAGTCAAATGACATTAGAAATGTGATCACACTGAACTGCCATCCTTCAAACCTATTATTCATCCTTTTCTCTTTGATTTTAACTACATGTGAATTTACTATAGGCATTTTCAGAGCTCCAATTATTATTTAGAAACAAAATTTTTCTGAGTCAGATAATGATTGTAGAATTGGAGAATACATTAGCGGCCACCAGATGATGGACAGTGAAAAAGAAGAAAGAAGTTACAGCCACAAAAGGATAGGACAAGGGACCCTGGTGCTGGAATGGCTGGGTCTTGGCTGGTGCATCTGCACATGTGATAAAACTGCACAGAACTCATGTGTTTGGTTATTTTGCTTACAATCATGATCTTGAAGTGGATCGATTTACCTGAAGATGCCTCAAGTTTATCTTTCTTTATGGCAAGGCAGTACTGCTCCATTATATATAAATACCACATGTTCTTTATCCATTCATCTGTTGATAGAAATACAGGCCATTTCCAACATTTAGCTATTATAAATTGTGCTGCTATAGACATGGGTATGCATGACTTTAACTCTTTCAAGAAGATACCTAGAAAGTAAATAGCTGTGTCATCAAATTATTTCTCTTGTGTGAGAAACCCTAAGTATAAATAAGGAGCAAAATACAGTGTAGACATTATAGAGGAGAAAGAACTTTTTCAAATGGAAAGGGGAGCAAGAGATGGGGAGGCAAAATGTAAGAAAGTGAAAATGGATTCAAAGGGGAAAAAAGAATGAAAAATGGAAATAGAGCTTTTGCAAATGGAGAGGGGAAGAAAGGTTGGAGGGTGACAAGGGGACAAAAAGAATTATGATTTGTCACACACGTGTGTAAACTCACCACAGTGAATGTGGTCATTATGCACTGCCAACATGTAGTAATAAAAAATGCACAGAACCAATACACACACATATTCACACATACACAAATGACTCTGTGCAAAACCTGTAGAATCTGGATTAGGCAGGTGGACTGTATCAATCCAATTTCCTGGCTGTGATAGTATGCAGAATCTGGATTAGGCAGATGGACTATATCAATGCCAATTTCCCAGCTGTGATAGTACACTATAGTTATGAAACACATTCCCATTGGAACCAACTGACTGAGAGGTACCTAGTATCTCTGTGTTACTTCTTACACTGTGCACATTTATACTTACCTCAAAATAGAGTTCTTCCATTCTTATGATAAAGTTTTTAATGAAATGCTTAGTCTAACAAACATGAACCAGAAAAGTATCAACCATATGTCTGTTTGCTTGTGAGTGTGTTTGTTTTGAGACAGGGTCTCACTATGTAGTGCAGGTTGGCCTTGAACTCGGTTTTGTAGCCCAGGCTGGCCTCAAAGTCACAACAGCTCTCCTGCTTCAGCCGCTTAAGTGCTAAGATTATAGCAATGAACCACCACACCTGGCTTCAATCATACTTTAATTAAGTAAAATAGAATCTATTATTTGAGCTATAGTAAGGTCAAATATGTCAAGACTACTTCATCGCTTCTTGGCCTTTTGGCTAAGATCAAGTGTAGTATCAAGACTACTTGCTAAAAAACTGAGGACAAAAGAAATCACGTATTAGTAGTGACTCATAATTTATAGCCTTCTGTAAATTGGACAAATTTTGATAAGAACATGATATGGTTCATTTAGTTACTACTTCTCTTATAAACCTTGGCAAACTTCGTATTTCTTATATAAGACCTAGACAATTCTTATGCTCATTTTTAGTTATTTTTAAACTGCTATTAGTAATAGAATATTTTAGTATGCTTCTAAGTAGCCATTTCATACATGAAGAACTTATGATGCTCTTCTTTTTATATCATTCCTGATCACATCACCTAAATTCTTTTAGTATTAATAGCTCCTAGTCAATTCTTACTAGCTTTATCATAAAAGTACTACAGGTATCTACAAATAACAAATCAGCAGAATAAACCCCAAAGGTGCCTGTATTACCAAAAAGTTGAACTGACTTTTCATGCCCTGCAGTGTAGGTAAGATGGGTTTACCTCTGTGATAGCCTGCCTTCCTCCCCTAAGATATGGCTGATGTGCAGTTACACCTTGTTATGGTTTGTGCCCAGATGCCCCCTCTAAAGCAACACTGGGTCTTAGGGTTTTTCCAGAAGTGGCTGAATCTAGAGCCCATGACTGATTTATAGTGCAATTCTGGGGTTAAGGGTGCTGGAATAAGGGCGATTGCTGGATCGGTCCACTGATTAGACTGGTATCACCCTAATCCCAGAAGACTGAATACAACATAAGGGACAGAAAGAGGTATGCCTCACTCTCTCTCTTGTTGCTTTTATTGTCTTCTGCCACCATGAACAATTGCCCCTCTGCCATGTACCACTCTGCCTTGGAGCCAGCTGATTATAGACTGAAACTTCCACAAACTGTGAGCTAAATAAACCTTTCTCCTTTTAACTTTGGGTGTTGGATATTTTGTCTCAGCAATGAGAAAAGCAACCTAAGACCCTCCTCCTCTATACAATGCAATATAATTGGCAAACAACTTTCCTTGTTTAGCAAATAAATGAGAACCCTGCCTTGAATCTTACATTAGTTGAAGCTTCATTTTTAAAAATCTCCCATTTTAAGTCTTCTATTTTCTCCCTATTCATTGTCCTATTAGTTGGGAGTATTGGGATGACTGCTCAGTCTGGCGATGTCAACACGCACTGTGTTCTCTCAGCACAGCTTTGGTGCTGCTGAATAACAAACAATGCGTTCTCATTTTATTTGGTAATAAAAGAATCTGCATTACTCTGTGCCTCCAATGCAGATGTCTAGCCTATTTTCCTCTTATTAACATGATAAAGTTTCATTGGTAACTTTATAAAAAATAAAATCAAAATGTAAAGTAACACAAGTGGCAGCAGGGGTCCGTGTTCTACCCCTTTGTAACCAGTGCCACCCCACACACACATGTGGCATCTGCCACGGTGCACAACTCTGCCATCCTAGAAGAAGGAGGGCGAGGAAGAGTAATAGCAGAGCTGAAGTCCATCAGCAAAAAGGGCAAATGGGAGCCAAATCAACTCGGCAAAAACACATTAACAATAGAACCAACAAAATATAAAGTAATGTGTAGAAACAGTGAACTCATGAACTAAATCTGTGAATATAGACTAAGAGCATAAAGGACAATAATGACAGCTATAAATTACACAATTTTCTAGGGCATTTCAAAGGAAAAAAGGTAAATAATGGAACTAAGTCTTGGTTACCCTAATTTCTGATATAAAAATACGTCCATCCGACAGAAACTGGCTTCATGGGTAACAGGAAGGAGATCAAGGAGAAATTATTCTTTGCTAAGTGAATAGACAAAAAGTAAGAAGTGGTAAGAGGTACTCAGCAATTTAGTCAACTGGTCTGACAGCAATCAAGGGTTTCTAAAAAATCATCTTCTAAAAGCATATGCAAAGTACAGCCCCAACGAGGGCTCAGAAAAGTCACATTTGACATGACTGTGAAATGTAAGTGTAACCTGGGACCAAGCTTTTGAATAGGTGAGGAGAGACATAAAAGGAAGCAACTCAAAATTAAGGAGCTTGTGAGGTTGATTTCTTTCTTATAGAAATCATCATTGCTTAGAGATTGTTGTCGATACTGGGAAAAATTTAGAAAAAAATTCAAAAATTCTGAACTTGATGTTGTTTTTAAATGAAGGCATATGTCTTAGTGTACTGAACTTCCCAAGGACCATCAGAGAATCTGGACCGGAAAAGTCCTCAGAGTACTGGCCGAGCTGAATGGCCAGGAGTTATGTGTGTTTGTATCTTTGATAGGTAAGCTACCCTGTTTCCTAAGATCTAGATAATCAAGGGGAAAACTTTATTTATTTTTTATGTAAAAATGTATCCAATACACATTCCACCCGATAACATGAAGAGATATATTGGCAGAGAATGAGAGAGGCAAACTTAAGACTGGAAGTTTTAGGTCTGCAGTTTTCTGTGCATCCTCACTTACCTCTTTTCATTAAGTAATAATGGAGAGGAATGGAAGGATGCGGGAGAGGAAGCCAAGTTACCCATTAACCTTCCTCATAAGGCTGTTGTGAAGATCACGGAAAATAACACATCTGGAGGCCTCATGATCAGCGTACACAGTAAACATGGTACAGGAGAAATGTGACTCCCAACTTTCCAGACGTCAGATATGCCAAATTCATGTCCCTCAAAACCGAAGAATGTCAAGGAACAACAGAGGTTAAGAGTAGGAAAGATTTATTAAGAGCTCCTGAGAGACAGGAGGGGTCCCAAAAGTGGGTTGCCACAGAGGTCACTTCTCCAAGAATGTTTCACAGAGCAAAATCATGAGGTGGGTAGAAAACCACAAGGTGGGTACAACATGGGTCAAACTATTATCAGCAAATAAGGTCACATGTATAGCCGCTTAGTTCAGATTGATCCAATAGGGCAGCGGGTCACATAGCAAGGGTTCAGGGAAAGAACAAAGTCATTTTTAGGAAGGGATGGGTCTGGATGCTCTGGTCACCCACCCAGTGACTGATGTCTATCTGGACTTTAGTGGACCAGGTGATACTACTTACTCTTCCTCACCCTCCTTCTCCTAGGGTGGCACAGTATGATCTGTATCTGTAGTATCGTCTCAAGTTATTGCTTGTCCCTCCTCCGGAAGGCAATCAGGCCCAGTCATTCCCGATTTATCCTAAGGTCTGGCTCTCAAAGGATGCCCTACCAGGCACAGGTGTGATATGTTCCCATCTTCCTCACTGACACCCTCGAGGGCTCAGCCCTGTCTGACTTCCTGTTAATCTCTACCTAACTCAGCTGCCTGTAATAAACACTGTATAAATGTGGCCTGTTATTATTGCTATCATCACCAAGTCTGCATTTTTATCACAAGCGTATTTGATCAAAATAACACAGCAGAGGAGCAAGAAGGAGAAAAAGTAGTGAATGTGAGAAACCTTTGGCAGAATTTCTCTTCCCTAGGTGAGGATGTTCCCTCCACATTGCACAGACATGGAAGCCAGCGACAGACAAAACACTGTGGAAAAACCTTCCCTGACTGCAGGAAAGGAGATGAAAGTTTGGAGCAGAGGCAGAGAGCTCATTTATGCATGGTGAACTGTCCATCTCCTCTGGAGTGGAAGCTCCCTGAGGACCAGTCTGTATTTTGGCCACTCTGAGAGTCTGCACAAGAATATACTCATGGGTCTTTATTGAATTGAAAGGGTCTAAAGCATTTTAATTGGAGAGCACTTATTTTTAAAAAACAAAAGGCTCTACTGGTCATTTTCCTTATTTTATTCTGACTGTGCTGGTTTGCAGTCAGATGTTGAGCAGATTTATACTACAAATATTTATTGAGACAATGTAGGCAAGACACTACAGCCCATACATAGGGCAGGAAATGCAATACAAGCAGCAGGCTCTTGTAACAGTTTCCGTGAGTGATTAGAAAAAGGAAAGGAAAAAATCCAGCTAGCCACGCATGATGGTGCACACCATAATCCCAGCACTCCAGGGAACCAAGGCTGTAAGATCTAAATGCCAGCGCAGCCTGAAGGACTGAGCAAGACCCTGTCTCAGAACAAAAATAAAAAATAAAAAAGGGATGAGGATGTAGTTTAGTGCAGAGACCCAGGGTTCAGTCAATATTCTCCACAAATTGTCATTAGTAATATACAACTAAAACAGTGGGAAACAGAGGCAACTGTCCATAAGCTTGTTATTAAAAGACATTTTTGAGGTTGCAGGAAATCCCCCATCAGTCTACTCAAGCTTTCTAGCTTTTAGAGAACCCTAAGCTTCATCCACCAACGTGAAAATTGTACTTAAGTTTTGCTTACATGATCACCAAAAGCTTAGAAATAATGCTAAGAGACTCTACTCATCTAGAAAACAAGACACCAGGAAGCACAGACAGAGAAGTTTTGCTTTGGCATTTATTACACGCATGGACGCTTTCCTGAAAGTGTTTTTCCCAGCAGTGTAGGCAGAATATGCAAGCTTAGACACAGCTTCTGCCCACCAAGCTCTTCAAATTCATTTTTAAACAACCTTTCCTCTCAGAGAAAAAAAACATTCATTTTAAATCATAAAAAGACCTTTGTCTCCTAGAAGACAGAGCCAGCTTCATTATATAAGTAAACAAAGTGATGAGTATCAATTATTCTCATATAGGAAATTTCAGCAAATTTATAATTGGATGTAAATGGTTTCGCAAAGAGAAGACACAAGCTCACCTTTGGGAAAGTTACACACAGAGGTCTACACTGGTGCTGTCGCCTACATAGTTGGCTAGAAAGTACTAAGGGACTTTTTAATTGAATATTTTTATTTGCTATCAAATTGTATCTTATTACTAATATCTTATTTACATGCTAATTCAAATAGGAATATACACTAGCCTTTCTATGTATGATCATGCAAATACTTAGCAATATTTATTGAATATCTTCTGGGGGAGTTCGGGAGGCAGAGGTCGAGCTGGGGGACTAACTGCCCGGGAGATCTTTCCCGCTCCCTAGGACAAAGGGCTGCGGCCCAAGTTTCCGCGGGCTCCAGTTCCCCAGGCCCAGCATCCGCCTTACAATTTAGGGAGCCAAGAGCCTGCAGAAGGGAGTTAGGACCCTGCAAGGTGAGTCCTACCACCCCAAGGCAGGCTTGTGGAGAGCTGGCCACCTGTGCTCCAGGCAATTGACCTTCTGGATAGCTACCGGGTACACTGGACTGAGTCCCAGAAGCTCCACCGCCTTAGTGCACCATGCCCAGCAGCCTTCTCTCAGTTTGGGAGGTGGAGGCCGAGCTGGTGGCCTGACAGCCTGGTGTGGGCTGGCCTGGGGAGAGCTTAAAACCAGCACTCCCAGCAGTTGAGATCATACTCACCCCCTTGGACACAGGACTGCGGCCCGAGATTCTGCAGGTCCCAATTCACGAGGCCCAGCTTCCACCTATCAATTTAGGGAGCCAAGAGCCTGTGGGGGAGCCAGCACCCCTCCAGGAACTGAGGGTGCAGGAGGTAACTCGCCACACATCCAGAAGAAGCTTTGGAACACCGCTCAAAGAAGGAAATACAGAAAAATGACAAAAGGAAAGACCAAAAGGCAGGCTTAAATCTCTAGCCCACCCCAAGAAAGCTTAGGAGCCATGTACATAGAAGGAAAAAGAAGCCATACACCTGAAATGTCTGAAATTATATCAAATGAAATAAAGATGCAACTAGGGGAAGCTATGGAGAAATTCAAATCAGAAGTACTTGCCCAGGTAAAAGAAGAAATGATAAAAATAGTGAAAGAAATAGTGAACACATCTAATGAAAACACAGCTAAAAAATTAGAGGAACAAAGCAAACAGATAGAATCCCTGAATGAACACTATAGAAAACAAACAGAATACATTAAGCAAATTCAAAGACATATACAGGAAATCAAAAATGCAACTGTAAGCTGCCAAAACCACCTCAACGAAAGTGAAGATAGAATTTCAGACATCGAAGATAAGATTGCAGCCAGTGAACAGGAAAGGAAAGATTTCTTTTTTTTTTTTTTTAGGAAAGATCTCCTAAAAATAAAAAAGAATCAGGAAATAACAATTCAACACCTGCAAGATGATGCAAAGAAAAATAACATAAGATTAATAGGGATAAATGAAAAAGAAGGGGACAGCCCAAATGATATCAAGAGGATATTTACAGAAGTAATAGCTGAAAACTTCCCAAACATGAGAAGAGAAACTGACATTTGGATAACTGAAGCATATAGAACTCTAAACAGCCATAACCAAAATAAAACTACACCCAGACACATAATAATCACCGTCCCAGAAACACACCATAAGAACAGACTACTAAAAGCTGTTAGAGAGAAAAAGAAAGATCACCTATAAAGGAAAACCTATCAGAATCACAGCAGACTTCTCAACACAAACAATGAAGTCAAGAAGAGCATGGAGTGAAGTATTTCAGATCCTAAAGGAAAACCCCTTCCAACGCAGACTGACGTACCCTGCGAAACTGTTTTTCAAAATGGATGGAGAAATAAGATACTTCCATGACAAAGAACAGCTGAAGAACTTCATGAACACCAAACCAACCCTACAAAGAATACTGAAAGACATTCTAGATATACATAGGATAAAACCACCAAGCAAGGCAGACAATCAAACAGAATGGAGAGCTAACAATACAACAGCAGAAAGATAACATGTCAACAATAAATCAATATATAACAGTTACAACCATTAATGTAAATGGCCTCAACTCACCAATCAAAAGAAACAGACTGCAAAATGGATCAAGAAACAACATCCAACCATATGTTGTCTACAAGAAACCCATCTAACCCAAAAGGACACTCATAGACTGAAAGTCAAAGAATGGAAAACAATAATTCATGCAACAGGAAACCAAAAAAAAGCAGGAGTAGCCATCCTGTTTGCAGACAATGTGAATTTCAAGCCAAGAATGATCCAAAGAGATAAAGAAGGTCACTACATACTAGTTAGGGGAAAACTTCAAGAGGTAGAGATAACAATCTTAAATATACCTGTACCAAATTCCAGAGCACCCAGCGATGTAAAGCAAATACTAACAGAAATGAAAAATCAAATAAGCAATGACACAATTATAACAGGAGACTTTAACACACCATTGACACAAAGGGACAGATCAACTAGACAGAAAATCAGCAAAGACATAACAGAACTGAATCACACCTGTGAACAAATGGACTTGATAGACGTATACAGAGTGTTCCATCCAACAACATCAGAATATACCTTCTTCTCAGCAGTACATGGGACATTCTCTAAAATAGACCCTATACTAGCCCACAGAACATATTTAAGTAAATGCAAAAGAATTGAAATTATCCCATGCATGTTATCGGATCATAGTGCTGTGAAACTAGAAATTAACAATAAAAGCAACTGCAAAAACCTCACAAACACATGGACACTGAGTAATACACTCTTGAGCAACCAGTGGGTCACTGAGGAAATTAAGGAAGAAATTAAACAATATCTACAAGCAAATGAAAATACAAACACAACTTACCAGATTTTGTGGGATGCAATGAAAGCAGTCCTAAGAGGAAAATGTATTGCATTGAGTTCCCACATCAGGAAGACAGAACAAACACAAATAAACAACCTGATGCTACAATACAAACATCTAGAAAAAGAACAAGCCAAGCCCAAAGCCAAAAGAAGGTAGGAAATTATAAAAATCAGAGCAGAAATTAATGCAATAGAGACTAAGAAAACAGTACAAAGGATCAATGAATCAAAGAGTTGGTTCTTTGAAAGAATAAATAAAATTGATAAGCCCCTGGCCAACCTTATTAAAAAAAGGAAAGAAAAAACTCAAATTCATGTAATAAGGAATGAAAAAGTTGAAATTACTACAGACTCGGCAGAAATACAGAAGATTGTCGACACCTATTTCGAAAACCTCTACTCTCATAGGTTTGATAACACAGAAGAAATAGACAGACTGCTAGATACATATGAACTACCGAAGTTGGAGCAGGAAGATGTAAAAATGCTAAACAACCCAATTTCTATTACTGAAATTGAAAATGTAATTAAGTCCTTGCCAACAAAGAAGAGCCCAGGCCCAGATGGATTCACTGCAGAATTCTACAAGAAATACAAAGAAGACTTAATTCCAACACTCCTCAAACTCTTCAATGAAATTAAAAGGGAAGCAATTCTTCCTAAGTCATTCCTGGAAGCAAGTATATTCTAGTACCAAAACCAGAGGAAGACCCAACTAAAAAAGAGAACTACAGGCCAATCTCCCTAATGAACATAGATGCAAAAATTCTCAATAAAATATTGGGAAACAGGATGCAGCAAATCATCAAGAAGATTATACACCATGACCAAGTGGGATTCATCCCAGGAATGCAGGGATGGTTCAACATACGCAAATCAATAAATGTAATTCACCATATCAATAGAGCCAAAAGTAAGAACCACGTGATCATCTCTATAGATGCAGAAAAAGCTTTTGATAAGGTCCAACACTCATTCATGATAAGAACCTTACAGAGAATTGGAATAGGTGGTCTTTACCTCAATATGATAAAGGACATCTATGACAAACCAACAGCCAGCATCATATTAAATGGTCAAAAATTGAAAGCCTTTACCTTAAAATCAGGCACAAGACAAGGATGTCCCCTGTCACCACTCCTATTCAACATAGTACTGGAAATACTAGCCAGAGCAATAAGACAGGAAAGAGAAATAAAAGCAGTAAAGATAGGAAAAGAGGAAGTTAAATTATCATTATTTGCAGATGACATGATACTTTACATAGAAGACCCCCAAAACTCCATTGAAAGACTCCTAGATATAATAAATAAATTCAGCAAGGTAGCTGGATACAAAGTCAATACTCAAAAATCAATAGCATTTCTATACACTAACAACAAAAGTACTGAGAGAGAAATAAGAGAAGCTACACCCTTTACACTAGCATCCAAAAAAATGAAATACTTAGGAATTAATCTCACAAAAGAAGTAAAAGAGCTATACAGTGAAAATTATAATACCCTGAAAAAGGAAATTGAAGAGGACCTCAGAAAATGGAAAGACATCCCCTGTTCATGGATATGAAAAACAAACATTGTGAAAATGGCCATTCTCCCACAATTACTATACAGATTCAATGCAATCCCAATCAAAATGCCACTAACACACCTCATAGATCTAGAGAAATCACTCCTAAAATTCATCTGAAACCAGAAGAGACCTAGAATAGCAAAGGCGATTCTAAGCAGCAAAGGCAAGGTTGGAGGCATCACAATCCCTTGACTTGAAATTATACTACAAAGCTACAGTGATAAAGTCAGTATGGTACTGGAATAAAAACAGACCTGAAGATCAGTGGAATAGATTGGAAGATACAACCACAACCACAAACTCACTCAACCACCTTATCTTTGATAAAGGGGCCAAACATGTTTGCTGGAAGAATGACAGTCTCTTTAACAAATGATGCTGGAAAAACTGGCCATCCATATGCCAGGTATGGATCTAAAACTAGATCCATACCTATCACCATGTACTAAACTAAAATCTAAATGGATCAAAAATCTAAATATTAAAACAGAAATGCTAAATCTGCTGGAAGACAAAGTGGGTAAAAATCTCAAAGATATAGGGGTAGGAAGAGAATTCATGAACAAGAATCCAACTATATGGGAAATATTTCCCAGAATCAATAACTGGGACCACATGTTATTAAAGAGTTTCTGCACATCAAAAGAGATTTCCAGCAGAGTGAAAAGAAAACCCACAAATTGGGAAAAAATCTTCATGGACAGTCCCTCAGACAAAGGACTTCTGTCTAGAACTTATAAAGAATTTTAAAAAATCAGACCCTCGAAATTCAAAGACCCAGTCCAAAAATGCCCATCTGAAATGAATACACAGTTCTCAGATGAAGAAATACAAATGGCAAATAAATACATGAAAAAATGTTCATCATCATTAGTCATGAGAGAAATGCAAATTAAAACCACACTGAAATTCCATCTCACTCCAGAAAGATTGGCCAAGATAGAAAACACTACCAACAACAAGTGTTGGAGAGGCTGTGGGGAAAAGGAAACTTTTCTCCACTGTTGGTGGGAGTGTAGACTGGTGCAACCACTGTGGAGGTCAGTCTGGAGATTCCTAAAACAGCTGGGTCTGGGGGTCCCATTTGACCCAGCTATTCCACTTCTAGGCATATTCCCAGAAGATCTGAGAATATCATACCACAGTGATATATGTGCACCCATGTTTATAGCAGCAAAATTTGTAATAGCCAGATCTTGGAAACAACGTAAGTGCCCATCAGCTGAGGAATGGATAAAAAAGTTATGGTATTTCTATACAATGGAGTACTACTCAGCTATACAGAATGATCACATTGAGATATTTATAAATAAATGGACACGACTTGAGACCATACTCATAAGTGAAATAAACCAAACTCACATGTGTAAATACCGTATAGTCTCCCTTGTATGAGAGTTGGTAAAAGTATATAAGATTTTATGGTAATCATGAGTCCCCATCTCATAGCTTTGAAGCCTTTCAATGTTTTCATTCATCAGTTGGAATGGTTTTATCCTGTTTTGTTTGACTTCATTATACGTGATGCTATGAACAGCTGTTTTGAAGAGAACAAAACATTATGACAGCTATTGCTGATTTAATATCGTCCTTCTTAAAGTCCTACCAAGCTTCTATTCTTCTATTTCCATTGGTTCTATCTATCACATTGTGTCTTATTGGGATTTGAATATGTGTGAAAGTATAAACAAAATTTTTTATTGAAAATGAGATATTATAGTACCCATTGATCATTCTGTTATTCGGTTCAGAATGCCCTGTAATTCTTTCACTCTTTGAATGGTTTTATACTTTTTTGTTATGTTTGATATTATTGTATTTGAAACTTGCTCAACTATAGCAGAGAAAGAAATATTGTGATAGCTATTGTTAATGTCCGGTTGTCTTAATGTTAAGTATTGTGTTGCCTATGCTGTCCAGTTCCGATCTGCTCTGTACTGACCTCTTTTGTCTTATTCTCTTTAAAATAAAATGGAAAAAAAAGAATATCTTCTGGGTATCAAACACTACAAGAAAATGATTAAGATCAGTTTTTGTCCCCAGATACCCCTATATCTGTGTCAGGTACACAATATAATAGAACCTGTGTTTTAAGGAAATAACGTATCATGACTTTTAAGGAAAAATCATGCATTTTGCAATGCAAAACTTCTACACTAGCCTAACATTTAACAATTTAACAAAATTAGCAATGGAGCTACACCTTTTAAAAAACTAGAGTCCACATCAGTTTAGTTAGTGAGAAGCATCTAAATGCAATCTCACCCAAGCAAAATCTGTACAATCTCCACAACAACTGTTCCATTCAGTGTCATACTGGGAGGCCCAGCTAATGCAATGTGAGAAAAACGGTAAAAAGAAATAACAGCTGCAGATATTGGAAACAACTGTTACTGCTCAGTGATCAACCTTTTAGATATAAATCACTTGATAAAAGTAATATTCTCCATTCCAGCAATCACTAATCAGCAAGAGGTGAGTTGTTCCAGGTCCTCCTCAGGAGCAGAAGCAACAGTGTCAGTCATGTCACGCCCCTCCAGCCATCCCCGGGACAAAAGAGGGGAAAGGTAAATGCTATTCAACTGCTGCACACAACAGAAATTATAATGCCAATAGGGATTATAGGGAGCAAACTCAGTTACAAGCAGTACTTTAAATGTGTCTCTTGAGACTTTCTTGTGGTCCACACACCAATGCAACGACCTTGATATTATATGAAAAATAAACTATGTGTTTTTGAAACTTCAAGTAACAGTTAGAATGTAGGAAATACAGAGTCGAGATTCAGTTCTGATACCAAATCCTAATTTTCACTCTTTTGCATAGTTCTTCCCTCCCTAGAGAGATCTGATTTTCTTTGAGAGCCTATAAAATGCCATCAGCCCAGGGCAGAGTTACTATATGGGAGACTGAGCCAGCTTGTTTGTTAGTTACTAACACAAAAGAACTTGGGAAACATCAAACTGTCCAAGAGCTTCGTGTGACCAGCAAGCAGGTGTGGCCACTCTGTGAAGCCCTGTGATGCCGTCACAGGAAGCGCCAAGTGGTTTTTCAGGCACCTTTTTCCCTTGAAAACTTGCAAGGACTGAAGGGGGGAAAAAACCCTGACTGCTCCTTTAAAACACTTTGAACAACTCTTTTATTTCCATTATATTCTCATCAAAAGCATAACATCATGTGAACGCAGGGATTCTCTATACATTTGTCTTGGTTACTTTTCTCTCGTTGCTGAGACAAAATACCTGATGCCCAAAATGAAAGAAGAAAAGGTTTATTTAGCTTACAGTTTTTGGAGGTTTCAATTCATACTCAGCTGGCTCCAGGGCAGAGTGGCGTGGCTAAGGGGCAGTCATTCATGGTAGTGGCAGCTACCAAAGGTGACAAGAGCAAAAAAGGGCAAAAGAGGGAAGCAAGTTGCTTTCCTTCAGTTATATTGTATGTTGGCAACCTGCCCCTGAGAAGGTGCAGTATTCACACCACCGATCCCAGCATTAGACAAAGAGCCAATCACAAACACTAGACTCGGCTGCCTCTGAAAGGCCTGCCCACCCTCAACCATGACCAATGAGGCACTGGGGGGACAACCAGATACAAGCTACAGCATTCCACCCTGGCCCTCCAAAGGCTCATGCACACCCTTTATGGGAAAAGCATTTGCCCATCTCTAAGAATTGCCAAAGTCCTAACAGTTTCCACACTGCTGAAAAGTCCAAGTCCCAAGTCTCCTCCAAGATCTAAAGCAAACTCTTAGCTATAACCCCCTGTGCAAAGGAAAACAAAGTTAAACACTTCCAACATTCAATGGCACAAGATAAATATGACCATTCCAAAAGGTCATAGGTAGACACAGGGTAATACAAAGGAATGGGACCAAAGCAAGTCCAAAACCCAGGAAACATTAAGTCCTGGAGTTCCACATTCAGCATCTGAAGCAATCTGGTTCTGAGCTCTAAAAGGCTTGGTGACTCCACCCCCACAGTACTTCCAGTGGTTGTAGCTCCCGCAGCTTCTCTATTACGCTGACTTTGCTTCCTCTTGGCAGCTTTCCTTAGATGATCCAGTTCCTGGCTTCTCCAAACTTCTGGGGTCTCCACTGCACCTCTGGCTTCATACTCTCAGCTTCACACACTGCCCTCCCAGGAGCACACTGCCTGGCCTCCCAAGCCTTCTGAAATTGGGGTAGAAACCTTTTCAACTTCAGAACTCGTGTATTCTGTACGCACCTAAACCCAGTGCTATGCAGATGGTGCCAAGGTCTCCTGTCAGTTGGAGCAGAAGACAAGATTTCTTCTCTCTTGGCTGTAGGGGTTGAGTGCCTGGATCGCTGAGCTCTCTGAACCTGATTCTGAGGAACAGATTCTCTATGCCGCCACTAGTCTGGAATGTGATGCTCTGCGGATGTCTCCTCAAAGCAAAGTCTTTCACTCTTGCAGTTTTAAGGCTGCAAAGGGTAGAGACCTACAGCTTCCCATGATGCCCTCAGGCCATCTTTTCTAGTCTTCTGTTCCTTCCCAGCAATTGAGATCTCAGCTCTATTTTTGCAGTCCACAGCTTTACTGGAGCTTTTTCCTGGCCAAACTCACAATGTTTTAAATCATCCTGATGTTCTCTTGGCTCCTGATTCACAACATAAGCCTAACCAAAAGCACCCAACAATAGCTATGCCACTGCCTCAACACTTGACTGCCTTGAAATTTCTTCTGCCAGATTAATTAGTCCACCACCCTTAATCTCTGTCTCAGGCAAAGTCTCTGGACACGAGCAAAATGCCAACAAACTTTCTGCCAAACTATAGCACACATCGTCTGGAGTCCAACAACCAATCAGTCCTTCTTCCCAGCAGAAACCTCCCACGCCTGGTCATTACCAGCAGGATTTCTATCAGCCTTCTGGTCTCCTGTGCTTGACCAAACTCTCCCATACAGAACAGCCTAAGATGTTTCAGTGCTACTCTTTCAGGCGGCATCTCCAAATCTTTCCAAACTCTTCCCACAAGCCATTCCCAAAGGCTGTTGAACCACATGGTCAGATACAGTCACATCAATGACCCCACTCCTCTGGTACCAAATTCTGTCTTCCTTACTTTTCTCTCATTGCTAGGATAAAACACCCAACACCCAAAATGAAAGAAGGAAGGGTTTATTTAGCTTAAAGTTTTTTGGAGATTTCAGTCCACACTTAGCTGGCTCCAAGGCAGGGTGGCATGGCACAGGGGCAACACTTCAAGGCAGCAGCAGGTACCAAGGGTGACTAGAGTGAAAAAGGGCAGAAGGGGGAAGCAAGTGACTTTCCTTCTCTTATACTGCATGCCGGTTACCTGCCCCTGGGCGGGTGCAGCACTCACACTAGCAACCCCAGCACTAGACAAAGAACCAATCACAAATGCTAGATTCAGCCACCTTCAAAAGGCCCCTGCCCATGACCTCCTGAGGCTTTGGGGAGAAATCTAGACACAAACCATAACAACAGTGATGGACACTCAAGACCTTTAAGACCTTTTCTTCAGACTCACTAAGCTCTATATACTCAGCTACCCAAAATATAACTCATCAAACCTGCCACAACCCACTCTCCTTTCAGCTGGATATCTCTTGATTTGTCTTCTTCCTTTCATCTCCACTTCTATGAGGTCTTTCCCCACCATGATTATCACAACTGCTGCAACTACGCCCTGATTAATCACTCTGTCTTCAGAATGAAAGAGGAGAGGCAATGCAGCAGCCTCCCTCTGGCTCCCTGGAAGCAGCTGGGGACCAGCACTGGAGCGACAGCCTCACAGGCTGAGGCTCCAGCGTGCCTGTCTCCCCGTCAGCTGGAGCCAGGGGAAGCCTGGAGTCCAGGGGGCTGGAAGGAATTGTCTTCACCAGGACATGGAGACTGTTCAGTCACCAGGAACACAAAGTTTCCACCGTTGGTTTGGATGATGCAGGGGAAACTACCATTCTTTACCGAAGTTGTACACACATCCCCTCCAGTAGGAAGTAACGTAGAAAAGCTAGTGATTAATAAAGAATACACAGCTCCCCATACAGGCTATTGGTGGCCAGAATCTCTTTGCTCTTCCTGGAACACTTACTACACTAATACAGTTTGCAATAGTTGCCATGGACGATTCAGACAGAGGATTTCCGTAACTAGAGAAGAACTCTGAAAATGTCAGCATGTGAGGTTATGCCAAGGGTGTGAATGGATGATGACAGGATTTAAGATTAATGATCTCTGCGAACCTCTTCTCATAAATTTTTGATGAACAAAGTGTTGGATTTTGCCTGAAAGCTGCAAAAATTGATGATTTAGATATATTTATAATAAACCGATTTAAAGCTTTTCTAAAGCAAACAAATTAAAACCACTTATTTGAAAGCAAGAACGACACGTCACCTTCCAATTTGCCTTCTCATTCATTCCTTCCAAAGTGTGTCATTAGAGCTGTGATTGATGCTCTCGGGACCCTGTAGGGCCTGAGGGATGCACAGAGGGAGAGGAGGACATTCTGAACTTTAAAGAGCTTTGTGGTCAGTGTAACCCTTCCTAGTTGTTCCATTAAGTCAACACACAAATCAGCACATACTGTCTCCAGTATTTTGAAATGTAATATTACTTACAAAAAGTGTATTGCTTAAGGCTGTGTATGTTCAAGATAATGGCTTAGATTTCTGTTCTAAGAAAAGCAACGTGAAAAAATTAATAATATCCTTTTAGTTATTACCACAATGAGATAGTAGTGGCACAGGTGTTAGGGTCCTAATCTGTACTTTTCCCCTTTGTTATCTGTACTGTACTAACCAACCTCCCAAATCACCGAGCTTCAACTTGCTGACTTTCTTCTGACTTGAGAGCACCCTATTTTTAAGCATCTATTGCTAATATTATGGGTTAATATAGGGTGCACGGATTATTTGATTTTTTAGCAAAAATAAGTCTACACAAAGCACCCTGGGCACTTTAGGCCCCTATTTCCTAGCAAACCCTCTTAAATTTTAACTTACGTGGTGATAACCATGACATACTGATTTTTTTAAATTGTACTTTTAGAATAATTAAAATTTAACCTGGTCATTTTAAAGCCAAACAGGTCGTTTTGCCTTCGCATAGGGGTCCCTACGGGTGCCTAAACCAAGGCTGTGAATTAGTCTCAGTCCTAGAGTTCTAAACCACAAAAGCGGGACTTCGAGCCACGGTCACGGGCGCCCCCTAGTGGCCGGCAGAGCGATCGCCCGGGCTCCGCGGAAACGCGTAGCTTTCAAAGCCAGGACACAACCTCGGTGCTGCCCGTCCTGCTCATCGCAGATCCTGACTGCGCATCCTACACTTCATTTCGCTCCAAAAAAATAAACGTGCAGTTGAAGGCACCTCGCACCTTGGGTTTGGGGGGAAGGGTTAAGGTCGCGGGAGAGGACAGACAGCCGGCCCTCCCCGGGACGCGGGTCTCCCCCTCGGTTCTCCCAGCTTCGGGGTCCGCGGTTTCGGGGTCGGCGACACCCAGTTACCCTCTCGGAGCCTGGGCCCGGGGCGCCGGGCCGAGGTCTCGGCTTTCGAGGCGGCGATGAACCGCAGGCGGGGGAAAAAGAAACCCGAGGGCCGAGCGGGAGCAAAGTTCTGACTCCGTGCGCACGCGGCCCTATTCGCGAAGGTGCGTCCCGGGTCCGCCGGTCCGCAGTCGCGGGGTGCGGGAGTCTCGGGGTGCGGGGCGTCTCGGGGTGTGAGATTCTTGGGGTACAGGGTGTCTCGGGGTGCGGAGTGTCAAGGGGTTAGGGTGCGGGCGTCTCGGGGCGCTGAGCGTCTCGGGGTGCGAGATTCTTGGAGTACAGGGTGTCTCGGGGTGCGGGCGTCTCGGGGCGCGGGCTCTTACTTACCTGGGCTCCGGCGAGCAGGCAACCGCGGAGGAGCAGCCAGCCCCACACGCAGGACGCGGCGCGCGGCGCGCCCATGCCCGGCTGCGGGACCGAGAAGCGCGGAGCCCTGGGGCGCGCGGCTGCGGCCGGAAGGGGGCAGAGGGGGCGGCCCTGCCCGGCGCGCGGGTCTCAAGCCGCCCCACCGCGCCGCTGCCCCGACCCGCCCCCCGGTGCCCGGCCCGCGCCCTCCCGGCGCTCGGCGCAGCCCCGTCGGCCTCAGCCGCGCGCAAGAGCGGGAGGTGGACGAGCCCGGGGCGCGCGCTGCGCGGAGGCGCCGCCGTCCGGGGAAACTGCCGGCGCGGCCGGGGAAGTTTCGCCTCCGCGTTCTCCGAGCCGCTCCCGGCCGCCGCGTCGCGCTCTCACCGCCGGCTCCGGAGTCCGCGGCGTGCGCGCTGGAAGGCGCTCCCCGGAGGGCACCCCGGACCCCGCCTCGCCCCGCGGGCACCGCGCTTGCCCGGGCGCCTTGGGCACACCGCTCAGCAGTCAATAAATGTCTAAAAACTGAAATGTTAAAAAACATTCTCCTACTGAATGCTTATTATATTTTAAAATTGGGCCCGTTATAGTCTTGCTGAAATAGTTCCCTCTAGTCTAGCCTGCTTTGCCAATATTTTTTAGAAACTTCACAATTCAGCAAAAAAATCACATATCATTATTGCTTTCACTTTAATTTTTTAAGGTATTGGATTGACTATACACGTATACATGTGTTGGGTAGTTGTGTTACGCCTTTCTTTCTTTCTTTCTTTTCTTTTCTTTTCTTTTCTTTTTGTATTTTTATTCTCCTATTCTTGCCTCTTAAGAAATGAAACGAAGCTCCCGGGCTCTGAAGCCTGTAGTGGGTTTAAATTCCAGCTCTGCCGCTTCCTACTTGTGTAATCCTGGCCTCTTTTTGTCTTAACGCTCACTTGTAAAATAGGGAAAATAGAGCCCCTCGGCCTCAGTTCTAGATGCTTTTAACAAAATACCATAAACTGAGTGGCTCATAAACTAACAAAAACTTGTTTCTTACAGTTCCGAGAAGTCCGAGGCCAGGGACAGGACAGGCGCCCCCTGGGGAGGGCCGACTTCCACGTTGGCTGCTGTTTGTGCCCTGGACTTCACAGGGTAGCAGGGCTGAGGGAGCTCGCGGGGTCCCCCACGTCTAGAAGAAATATAAACCCAGTTCATTGTTTTGTTTGTTCTCTCTCTCTCTCTCTCTCTCTCTCTCTCTCTCTAAGTTCGCTGGAGACGGTGCATGCCTAGGTAGGACAAAGCTCAGCATAGCTGAAATGCTCAGAAGTGTGAGCTGGTGAGGTCTGGACTGCTCGCTGTTCCTGCTACTGCTGCTGACGGTGACAGTGACGATGGCGATGGCGATGAAGATGAGGACTTGGGCCTGTGGCTGTCTTTTGGGAAGGGGCGAAGGTCTGAAGGCTTCCTGTCCCTGTGGGAAAGCGTTGTTTCTCTTATTAAAACTGTTTCTGACATAAATGCTGAAATGTTTTTCTAACTTTATTTTTTTACCTAATGTTTAATATCATTGTCAGTGGTTTATAAAAGTAACTTTTATGTATCTAAGCTGATCTTCCAGCGCACAGGAAGGACCTGAAGAGAAAGACCTCCATGCAGGAAAAGGGGGGGCCATCTCCACTCTCTCCTGGCTCCTGGTTCCTGGCAAAGGAAAGGAAGATGGAATCCTCAGAGACACAGTGAAAGCGGGCAACTCCAGAGGCCTCCGGGGAGAAACGCCTCAGTGGACAGCGCAGCGGGCGCTGCCTGCTGTGACAGCTGATGAGCCAGTCTCGGAGACTGCAGTGTGCACTGGAGAGGGGCCTGGGCAGACTGTTCTGGGAGGAGACATCTGAACCCGGGACTCAGAGGAGCTGTGGGTGGCTTCATCTCAGGGCTCCCAGAGCTGAAATCCCACAGTGGCTGGGCGGCACCACCACAGAGGACCTGGTCCAAGGCAGGGAACTGCAGTCAGGAAGGCAGAAGACACCAGAGTTTTGTAAATTAAATGTGTCAGGTCCCAACTCCACAACCAGAGCCCAGGATCAGACTGAACTTCTGTGGACTCACAAGCAGCAGAACTGGCGCCCGGCCCTAACCCAGCAGCGGGCGTGCTGGGATCTTCTGGCACGGATCTGGGCTCCAGCCACTTCCTCTGCCTCAGAGAGCAGAGGCACGCCCTGACCTGGACACTACACCAAACCGTACACCCCAGACGATAACCATGGGCTTGAAATCACAGCCGAACTCTTTTTCCATCACTTTTGGTTTTTTGGCTGCTGTTGTTGATTCGGTTTTTGTTGTTGCTGGTGTTTATTCCTGTGAAAGTTGTTTTTAGGTGTTTTTGTTTTGTTTTGTTCTTGTGTTTGTTTTTTCCTTCTTCCTCTCCTGTCTTCTTCTCTTTCGCTCCTTTCATTTCTCTTTTGTTTCCTCTTATCCCTTTTAAATTTTCTCTCCTGAGGGTAAAATCACTCTATCGAGTGGATATTTACTGGATATAAATTTAGAATTTGTCTTAGATTTTGTTATGGAACAATAAATCTTGCACCTATGGTTAAAGGCAGCAAATTAGTAATTGTCAGAGTTTGTCATTTTCCAGTCTCTGCTTAATGCTACTATTTTTACCCATTGTACCATTTAAAGGAGGTGCCATAGCTTTTCTTCTTTGTATGCCAATACCTGGATTGTCTGGGGATCCTAAAAAATACCATAGTCCAGTACCAAAGAAATGAGTGCTAGGCCAAAATCCTTTCTGGCACACGTGCTATCAGATTTCCTAATAAACATGTGAAATATGTTTACTAGAAACAGAAAATGGGCAGTAAATATCTATCACGTTTTTAGGAGGATGAAGAACTATGTGGTTATTTTAAATGAACGTATGGGTACTATGGCATGCCCCAAAACAGCAGGGGTGCAAACCCATCTAATTCACCGGAAATGCTTGCTGACAACAGTCTCTAGGAAAAGTAAACGCTATGACCAAGCAGTACTGTAAGCCCTCAGGGAGTACGGAAGGGCTTTTCTTGCATGAGAAGTATGTTTGACTTCTGTAGCCCATATGGCATCAGACCCTTGAAGAGAATAGCGAACAGTGGTACATGTGACACAGGGACTCCACACACTGAAAATTAAGTGACCATCACTATTTCATTAAGGATAATGAAATCTGCTCTGGGAATTTTTCATTTCGAGAGAAGAAAACATTTTTTAATCAAATGCATAGGGTAACAAATTTAGTCTTTTCCCTGACTTGTATACTTTTAAAAAATATTAAGACTCAAAGGCATATTCATCTCCTGTTGCGGTTTTATTTTTGAGTGGTGTGGAAGAGAGCTCAGTCAGGACTCAGTTCTGCCTGGATGGGGGAGGCACCTTGTAGCCTGGATTGGGGAGGCACCATTCCAGAGTGACAAAAACCTTTAAACTGACGTGAGGCAAATGCCGTTAGTAGGCTGGAAATTAAAAGATACATTTCATTATCAGCCCACTAGTGCTTTTGCTATCTTAGGGCATTTCTGAGAGTTAATAAAGTGCCATGCCTCCTGCAAATATAACTGGCAGTAATGCAAAATTGATCGATTTAATTTAGCATAATAATTGTCAAAAGCTAAAAATAATAAGGAAGTCTTTTAATGAAGTCGTGCATATTGCCACAAAGCTGCACCCAGCTAAAGTCTGGAGATTTTCCCCTAATCACGTGTGATGCAGGGTGTGTGTGTGCATGTGCGTGTGTGTGTGTGTGTGTGTGTGTGTGCTTTCAATGTACTATCAATAAAGCAGAGCATATTTCTGTACTTCCAAAACTGTTATAAAAATTTAATGCAATCTTGATCAAAATAGCAATAGCATACCTCACAGAACTAGAGATAACAATCCTAAAATTTATGGAACCAGAGGAGTCCCAGAATAGCAAAGGCAATCCTGGCAACAAAGGCAAGGAAAGTGGGGGTGTATCATAATCCCTAACTTGAAATTATACTACAAAGCCACCATGGTACTGGAAAAAAAAAAAACAGACTTGAGGATCAGTGGAACAGACTAGAAGATGCAGAAACAACTCCAAGTATACTCAGCTGCTTTATCTGTGACAAAGCTGCCAGAGGGGCCAAACACCTTACTGGAAGGAAAACAGCCTCTTTAATAAACAATGCTGGGAAAACTGGCTTTCCGCATGCCAAAGATTAAAACTATACCCATTTCTCTTGCCATGAACTAAACTAAAATTGAAATGGATCAGAGACATAAGTATTAAAACAGAAACAATCTTCTGGAAGGTACAAAAAGTGGAACTCTTGAAGACATAAAGGTAGGCAAAGGCTTTATGAACACAACTCTGATCACACAGGAAATATTACACAGCATGAACGACTTTCAATGTAATGTACCATTACATTAAAAAGGTTTTGCACAGGAAAAGAAACCACCAATAGAGTGAAGAGACAACCCACAAACTAGAAACAAATTTTACCAGTTGTTCCTTGGACAAAGGACTAACATTTAGAATATATAAAGAACTCAAAAAAATCAGACCCACCTCAAATTTAAAGACCCAATCCAAAAATAGGTATCTGAAATGAATAAACATTTCTCAGATGAAGACATATAAACAGTAAATAAATATATGAAAATGCTCAAAATCAGTGGTCATTTGAGAACTGCAAAGTAAAACAACACTGAGATTCTCACTCTAGAGAGAATGACTGTCGACAAGAAATCAACCAGTAACTAACGTTGGTGAAGCCATGGGTAAAAAAGAAATTCTGGCCATTTGCAGACCAGGGATAGAGAGAACAAAGGACACCTCAGCAAGCACGCAAACCTAGTCTGGGAACCAGCACCACAAAAGCACCCTTGCCCCTTCCAGCTTACGGGCTGGCAAACACGACGTAGCATATCGCCACCTACCCACCCCCACCCCCACCATAAGCAACCATCTTATCAGGAGAAACACAGGCTGTAATGGTGGCTATGGAGGTGAAATGTAATTGGATGCCTGTGGTGCTCTGGTGTTTCACTAACACTGTAGGTCTAGGGCCAGTGGTGTGATCAGTTTCAGAGGATAGCGGTACCCAGTGTGACGTCTAGGGGGGATCTCCTTCTGAGGGGTGCAGCCATTGTTGATTCCCTGTTTTGGAAGTCCTATATCATTTCCATTGTTTTGTTGGGTTGGGTTTTATTCTCTTTAGTTTTGGTTGATTATGTCAAATCCAATGGCAGGAGGAGATATTTCAAGGAGAGCAAGATATGGTAGCAATTTTGGATTTACTCTCAGCTTGTTTTGAAGTCCTTTATTGCAGTCATCGTCTTGTTTTTATTGTTTCTATGCTATTCTGTTCTGTTTGGTTTTTACTATGTCCAAAGTTACCTGCAGCTATTTTGAAGACATCAAAAGGCATTATGGTAACTATTGTTGATTTTGTAATGTTTTTAGGCCTGTACATTTTACATTGGTTTGTTTTGATTGGTTCTATTCTGTTTCATCCTCTTTAAAATAAAAAATAAAAATTTTTAAAAAGGAATCCTTTCACATTGCTGGTAGGTGTGTAAATTGGTACAACCACTATGAAACCAGTATGAAGAGTCCTCAAATAACTAAAACTAGAATTCCATTTGATCCAGCTGTACCTCTACTATCTTCCCAAAAGAGTTAAAAGTATCATACCACAGTGATGTTTGCGTATCTATGTTTATAGCAGCATAATTTATAATAGCTAGATCTGAGAAACAGCCCAAATGCTGTTAGTGGATGAATTAGTGATAATGGTGATAATTAGTGGATAATAAATTAGTGGATAATAAAATGTGGGATTTATGTTCAATGGAGTACTATTCTGTCATAAAGAATGATAAATTTGAATCATTTGTAGGAGAATGGCTATACCTCAAGACCATAATATTAAGTAAAATAAATCAGACACACAAGTATAAATATTTAGTGTTTTTATTGTGTGAGAAACCCAAAGGGCAAACAAGGAGCAGAATGGAGGAGAGATAATGGAAAATAGGGAGAACATGTTCAAATGGGAAGGGGAACAAGGGAGGGTGGAGGGGGAAGGAAGGAAGGGAAAAGGGAAAAATGAGGATAGAAGAAACAATGAGAGACAATGCTTTTGTACATGGGGAGGGGGAGGGAGGGGAAAGGGCTGGGGAAAAGGAATCAAGATGTATCATGTGGAGGTACAAATCCCCTGTGATCAATACCTATGACAAGTATGTACAAGTAAAAAACTTTAAAAACCAACAAAAATAAAGTATAGCACATTTTTAATGCTCAGAGTAATGGAAAATAAATTGCAAGAAATTTAATCTTTTCCAATATCTTAATGAATACTCTCTAGTGTTTAAATTCAGACATAAAGCATCTTCACAATACGGATTCATTGTCATTATTAATCAGAAGTTCTTAATTCTAAAAAAGAAAGACATTGATGCTTATGTTACTTTAATCCAACACATTCATAAAAGATGTAAATGAACTTCCATTACTTTCTTATGTGTTATGTCCCAAGAAATCTAGATTACAAGGTTTTTGCTGTTTACATCCGTAAGTTCTTAGTTTCCTTTCTCATTGTGAGACAAAACATTCGATCCTCAGAGTTAAAGAAGGCAAGCTTTACTTCAGCTCAGTTTGTAGAGGTTTCAGTCCATTGTTGGCTGCTTCCGAAGCAGGGCAGCATGGCGAGGGGCGTCACAAAGGGGAAATGGCTCATGGCAGGGCAGGGAGAAGGCAGCGGCAGCAGCAGCAGCAGCAAGCCTGCCTCCCCCTCAATCCCAGCCTCACGCCTGAATCCCTGTATCACATCCTAATTCGGCCACCTTCAAGCTCCCCACCTATGACTGCGTGCGGCTTTGAGGGAGCATCTACATATAAGCCGTAACAAGTGCATACTGGGAGGCAGACATGGGTTAATATTTGCTCCCTGATACAGCTAAATGTTGCCTGTAAGTGCCTGGGGGTAGAATCATAATTAAAACCTGCAGAAGCCAAAGCTCAGGGATCTGGGCAGTGAATTGGTACATCTCATGACCTAATATTTCGGGTGAAAGCTTTCTAAAGTTACATTTACTTCTCCCCTTCCGAGCCTTATACTGATTATGTTTATATATCTCTCCCAGGGTCATTCCTAGGGCTCAGTATCTCAGATACACAATGCATAAAGAATTTTATACGTTAGAGGATTTCAGGAGTTAAAGTAACTCTGTACCAATACAGAGTAGGTCACTAGGGACATAAATATGCTCCAACATTGAAGTCGTCCCCAAGCTTCAATGAAATGAGACTCAGGAGTGGACACAGTAGAAGAAAGAGACCTTGTCATCATGCTGAAACATGACCCGGAACATCACCCAAGGTGAGACATTCCTGAAAGTGTGTGTGGAATGACAACTCCCGTCGTGTAATGGTGCAAGTGCAGAGTGACTTCTTAAGCTGCTGCTGGTTAACTCACAACTCCGCTCACAAGCGTGTAGCCTCTGTCCCACAGGAAGCAGGGTGCAATATGCATGGACCAGTCCTCAGCGGGATGGCTCTGGACCCAAACCAGGCTCAGTCACTACCGAGATCGTCTGCGACCCTGGAATACGGTATTTAACCGGAGCACAGTCTGGTGGATGGGATGCGGCTGCGTCGAAGGGTTATGGTGGTGACGTAACCCGTGACTGAGACAGATATGACACCACCTTGCAGAGCCTAATCACCCTAAATACGTTATGACACCCTCTAGCAACGACGGCAGCAGGGCGGTAGAATGAAGAGGCACAATCCTCCCCGTGTGATTTTGCCTCAATTGTTTTCGTAATGGAAAATGATCATCTAAATTGAAAAGAACAGGGTCACATTTTAGACGGAGAATTACATTCTGATGTAGTTAAATGATTCATTTCTGTAGCCCAGGAATTTGTCCTTATGCAACACTCAGAAAATTCAGGGATAAAGCAAATGGGGACCAATCGTATGACGGAGATGTTTAAGAGTGTGTGTCATTTGTGAGAGCCATGCTGTAAGCTGGGAACAGCCCATGCGTTTGATTTGGTGTGATTTATCTGATGTGGATGCCGGAATGTGCATTTGGAAATATGGGACTGTTTACTTAGGCTGTACCCTTACCATGTTCTAACCATAAATACTAAGTTACTTGGACTCTTCCTGAAGCTTAGCTATAAAGTAAAAATATATTTCTCATAAATTGTTTTTTTTAAAAAACATAAAATTTGATAGTGTACACAAGTGTTCTAAAAATATAAACTTTGCATATATAAGATTATAAGATAATCATGATAGTACAAATAAGAATTCAGACCTCACCAGGCATAGTGCCACCTGCCTGTATTCCCAGGACTCAGGAGGCTGAGGCAGGAAGAATGCTATGAGTTTGAGGCCAGCCGGGGCTACATAATAAGTTCAAGGACAGCCTGAACTGTAT
Source organism: Dolichotis patagonum (assembly GCA_004027295.1). NCBI lineage: Eukaryota > Metazoa > Chordata > Mammalia > Rodentia > Caviidae > Dolichotis > Dolichotis patagonum. Next base: position 9,377 of record PVJX010017101.1, on the reverse strand, counting down.
AGTGAAACCTTATCTCAAAAACAAAAAAAAAAAAGAAAGAAAATAAAAGAAGAACAACATTTAACCAAGATGCTGTCCCTTTGTAAATGTAAATTCACACATTAAAACGAATTTTTTAAAGGGGACAGTGTAGACTATATATCTAAACTTAAAATTTAGTTTACATCTAAACTCAAAATTTTGCCAATTTTGCCAATTATTACTGATCTCTGATACATAAAATGTTAATTCTCAGGACTCTGCACTTACCTGCTATGAGATAAATACGTGTGCACCCTTCAAAATTTATGTGAAATTTCTCTTCAGTGTGACAGAATCCAGAGTTTGGAAATGATCAGGCTATGAAAGTTCTGTCTTCATCGTCTTATTAGTGGACTGCTGAGAGGAGTGTCCTCTCTCTTTCTCTCTCTCTTTGCCTCTCTCTACCTCCCTACTTCCTTTCCCCAGCTCATATGAAGATACAATACAGAACCTGTGATTTGAAAACCATGATCATCTACAAAACAGGAAGAAGGCTTTCATCTTGAACTTGGATTTCTCCACCCGCAGTTTATGGTATTTTATTACAGCAGCCCAAACAATTCTATTTATAGCTTCTCAAAAGGTTCTCCTCTCTCCCTTCTCCGTCCCTCCCACTCCTCCAGTCCGTATATTGATGGATTGAAGTCTACCAAGTGTACTAACGTATTTATGCCTTGCAGCTCAATAAAGCACTGATGTAGGTACAATCCAGACAGGCATGAAGCAGATATAACTAAAGCTGTCCTGTGTCTCATCTGTACCATCAGGCTGCTTCTACAGCTCACTCCAGTCATCAACCCTGGTCGACATGGGCTATGGGAGTTCCTCTCTTCGAAGCTTAAGGTGCTGTCAAAAATGAGAGTGTGAGGAGCAAAAGTCTAAATCCGACCTTCTCAGAATAAGGCCACTGAGACAGTTTCTTAAACAGAAATATGGAACAAGTTAACGACTTGGTGACTCAAGTACTTTCCAGAACCTTCTATCCCTGAAGCGACACAGGAAAACTGAGAATGAGGAGCAGTGATCGCGATGCTTTCCTGTGGTGACGAGGGTGAGGGGCTTCTCCGTCTGGGCTTCGGGTGGGCAGCGCTGCTCCTCTGGATAAGAAAAAACAACTCTGAAAGTTTTCTTCAGCTGACCTAGCAGTTGGCAATTTGGACATTAAGTTTCCTTTTTTGTTTTTGTTTTTGTTTTGCACTGTGTGTTGTTTTATCTTCTGTCTTTTATTCTGGTTCCAGATCTTCCATCTTTTAGCATAAAATTGGGAGAGGCAACATCAAGGCTGAAAGCTCAATTCCACTTCAAATCCACCAATCAATAAATCTAGCTTAGGAGACCTACAGGGGATCTTCGGTGGAAAACGAGAGAAAGGACCACTGGGGGAGAGACCGCAGCCCCTCTCTGGCTTCTCATTGCTGTGGTGCATGATAACCGGCCGAACTTCCTCCAGGGTGAGACCCGGGGGCTGCCAAACCCTTACCCCAGAACTTCAATTATGTGTATCAACTGCCGGAATATGAGTATTGACTGTAAATCTACATCAATTTTATGTAACAATTTAAAAGTATTTATTTGAGAGGCAAAAAGGTCATCTCTTTGATTAGTGAAAGAAGCTTTTTAGAATGTGTTTCTAGTCACTTTTACTGCTTGCTTTTTAAATGACCCGTTCATATCCTTTACTCAAAAGGCCATTTTTAAAATCATCACAGAACATATACAATTAAATTGAAGAACTCAGTTTCTTAGAAGAGATCGTTGCCTAGTGTACTTTAAAGGTATGAGCACTATCAGGGAGTGAATGGAACTTGGAAAATAGGACGCACAAATAAAATTCTTCCATTTTTTTAAAGTACAAGGTTTTATCTCCATTCTAAGAATGGTAAAAAGGAAAAGAGTGTTTTTCAAATGTCTGTGCTACTTTTGTATAGGCTTTTAAATTCCAATTCTAAACAGTAAAAACAGTTTGTTACTTACATATACACATGACAATCATCTCTCCTTTTGGAGTTTTCACCTAAGTGTTTCACTGTTTTATGGAACTATCTAATTTTTTAATTTAAATAACATTTCATCTAATCTAATAGAAAGTTTCTTGAGGATAAATGTATGTTTACATATGTGTCTAAAGAAAGTAGTTGTAGCAGCACTTAATCTTTTTTTTTGTTCACAAAATCACCATCAAGGGAATCATTTCTTGTGGAGGAGATAACAGACTGGTTAAGGGGTTTAGGTTTACCCACCCTGTGTAGCAAGATCAGACTAAAAAGAACTTTCATTATGTTTCTCCCTAAATCTCCAGAGCCTCTAATTAACACTCCTCAAACTACTCCTGCAGCTCAAATCCACTGGCATGGCTGCATGTGTGTGTGTGTGTACTGGGGATTGCACCCATCTTAAAGCGAGCTACAATTCCAGCTATTTTTTTTTTTTTTTAGACAGGGTGTTGTTAAGTCACTAAATTGCCCAGGCTCACACCTGTGATCCTCCTGCCTTACCCTCCCAAAGCACTGAAATTACAGATATCTGTGCACCACCATTCCCAGCTGGCAAAGCCTTTTTTTCATATGTGCTGCCCATCCTGTCTCTTTCTACTCAGTCCAAATCCTGAAGGACCTGGTCAGTCACCACCATCACCAAGAAACCTGTCTTTCCCAGTCCAGCTGACCCGAAATCCTCTCTTTGCTAAGCTGCTCGTGCCTCTTTCCTGGGCCACACATGCTCTCTCCTTTGAATATTTAGCTATTTTTCACACAGCTGTTTGCTCTTACAAATTTGACCTTGGATGAAACACTTACCTATGACGCTTGGCTTCTATAAGAAGGTTATAACTGGAGTAAAAAGCCTGAACTTTCCCAACCCTTCACCTAACCCTCTGTGTACTCTTCCCAGACAGTTGTCTTCATCAAAGCAAGAGGACACTCAGCATGGAAGAGACCTGGGCTGACCAGAGTGTGTGGGTCCCCACTGGCACTCACTGTGTTGCTGGGGTTACACTGTGACTCTTAGCAGAGATACAGTATTACACTGTGTTCATTGTGGGTCATCAGTGTGAACCCTCATATCCAGACATTATTTTGTTATTGGCAGTCAATGTCCAATTTATGAATTACTTCAATGGAATGTATCTAGATTATTCCCTGGGGTAATTTACAGGCTGTTATGGGGTTTTCAAATGTGACTAGATCTAGGGTGTGTAATGCTCAGATTAAGGCTGTGTTGCTGGGATTAAGGATGCCACCCTGGCTATGAGTGCTACCCACCCAATCAGAGAGCAGCCTGGATGAAAAACAAGGGACCGAAAGAAGGCTTGCTGCTGCTGCTGCTGCTGCTGCTGCTGCTGCTGCTGCTGCTTTGCCGCCTTCTGCCTGCCCTGCTTTGCCATGGACTGCTTTTCCTCTGCCGTGCCACACTGCCTTGAAATCAGATGACTGTGGACTGAAACCTCAGCAAACTGTGAGCTGAAATAAACTTTTTCTCCTTTTCAACTTTGAGCGTTGGGTATTTTGTCTCAGCAACAAGAAAAGTGACACAGGTGAAAAGAAATTTAAGTAAGAGGTTAAAAGAGCCAAGTTTTTCTTTGCTTCAGCATATGACCAGAATAAATCAAAGTCTAAGATTGTTGGAAGTGTCACTGAACCACTGTATGAGTGTCACTAGTGTTTTTTTTAAATATTTATACCTTTTGTGACAATTCTTTCAGAAAATGTACAGAATCCTTTACATCTAAAGTGCCCTGGGGCCTTGACAAGGTTGGTTTCCCTTGGCTGTGTGTGCTGCTTCCCTGAATTTCTGCCTTGTAGCTACATTGGAGCAACTGAGCAGTGGTACCAGACACTTTTATTTCCTATCCATGCCCTCTCACAAATTTCTGCCCAGGGTCTAAGAATCAAATTGTATATACTATACAGAATTTGTTTTAAAAAATCATCCTCACTTTAAATCCAAGTTACACTTAGGAAAAAAAATTAGCAGCCTACATCTTCTGCCTGCTTGTCTTTGAGTGCAGCTTTCCAACCCATGACTTTCTAGGTAGCATAGCAATTTTACTACAAAAAAGCTGAGTATGGAAGTTGAGGGGTGGTGTCAGGCCACGAGGGTGAGGCTGAAAGAGTGAATGGGTGAGGGTACAGGTGCAGCTCCTAGACAGACTAGAGTAACAATCATGAAAATGCCAGCTGGGGTCCCAAGGACTTCCCCCGAGAAAGCTGGAGGGAAGAAAAAGGAACCTGGAATGCAATTGACGCCAGAGGCCCATCCTTATTAACTGGGACACACTAACAGCATGATATACTCCTTGGAGGATGACACAGTGTGCTGGTCAGTGCTGGCCTCATAAACCCCAAGCTGAGCGGGCAGCTAGAGTGGTAGGTATGGCCATCAGGGGATCCTTAGGTACGGAGTGTGCCACGCCTTCTCTGGAAAAACTTAGGCTCCTGTGTCTGATAGCTCATGCACTGCAACAGAAAAGTGTCCAACATCTAGGAATCTATGTGAAAGGGTAGGAGAGGTCAGGCTCTCGAGTGAGGTAGGACGGGGAATGTAAAGCTAAACCTTCCAAGCCAGGTTTCGCGTATGCCTGCCTCATCTACACTTCCACACACAACTCAGGCGACTCCTACACTGACAGACTGCAAAGATATTAAATCAAGGATGCTAGAACCATACTGGAAAACAACTTGACAGTCTCTGATTTTAAATATAAACTTAGCGTATGTCTCAGTGATGCCATCTCTTTGTATTCATTCAAGAAATGAAAATCTGTCTTCATATACAGAGGTCTACAGATGCTTCACAAACATTTTACTCCAAACAGCTAAAAACTGGAATGCTCAGATACCCGCCAGTATGTGGATAAACACATACTGATGTACCACTAATCAACAATAAAGTCTGCTAACACATGAAACAGAATGGACGAACCACAAAAGCATCATGTGAACTGGAAGAGGTCAGACTCAAAAGCTACACACCGGTTCTCCTTGACTGGTTGGTCACTGCCCTAAATCTCTGCTTCACAGCCACATTAACAGTTGAAGAGAGACTCACCTTCATTTTACCTTTTTTATCTTTTTATTTAGTTTTTTAGATAGGGTCTTATTATACAGGTCAGGCTGGCCTTGAGTTTACTTTGTAGCCCTGGTTGGTCTTGAATTTGCAATGATCCTCCTGCCCCAGCCTCCCAAGTGCCAGGATTACAGGTGTGAGCCACCACACCTGGCTTTCACTTTCATTTTAATTCCATTCACATCCATAGTCTTTAGCAAATTCCTGGACAAGTTCTAGGAATCAACTGACATGTGCTATATAGACATGACTCCATTTGTAAGACATTCTTCTTGTAGGACTAACATCTCTGCTTTCTTGGGATTAGTTTCTTCCGCTCAGAATACCACTTTGAGGACCTTAAAATCAGTAAGTGGAGGCAAGTCATTCAAGGGGAGCAAGTTGCCTGCAACAGGGCCTGGGCCTGGGGAGCTGTCTCAGACTCCTACCCCCACGTACAGTTACTGTAATAATGACACTGATGCTTCAGTGTGATTTGTTCACAATTTAAGTGCAGAATATTGGATTATAAAAATTCTAAAATTTAATAAAAGAAACTATGCATTGCATTCATATCAATTATGAGATGCCAATTTCCAATAGATGTTTAAAGTGGGGAAAAAAATAAACACTGTGGAGATAACTGCAAGTTTTGAACAGGCTTTTTAACTAGGTATAACAAAAGGGATAGGCTTGTCAATCACCACAGGAGCCAGGCACAGGAGAAAGATCCTCCCACAGCCTGTCTGCCACTTCAAGAGCCATCCCAGAGCAGGGCAGCTCCTCCCCTCACTACTGCCACTACCTAGGTGAAGTCCTCAGGAAGGCCCAAAGAGGAAGGAAGGCCAGCAACAGAGGAGGGTCACAGCCAATGCCCACAGGATGTACAGGTGAGACCAGTGATAAGAAAATTCCAGCACAGCAATAATGATACCGAGGACTCCACGGGCTGGCAGCCAGCTCAGTAGGACTCAGTTACCATCCCTTTCCTCTCAATTTATTTTTCTCTTTCTTTTCTTTCTTTTGCTCTTTTTCTCTCTTTTCTAAATGGCTGGGAAAACTCCAACCATAGAAAACCAATCTCAGTCCCCAGACCCAGAGACCAAGTTCAGATAATTCCTCAAATATGCCTCCATTCTTTCTTTTCTATCCCTTCTCTAGTATCCCAAACCTTGTGGGATCATTCTTTGTCCACTAGTCTTGCCTCTACTTCCTTGCCAATTATTTTTGTTTTATATACTATCCTCCCTAAATTTCCCCACCACAGGGTAAAATCACTCTTCCAAGGGGAAACACTGCATGCAAACTCCTGATTTATGCTCGGTTCTGTTATATAACTACGGACTCTGCTCCCATGGTCTAAGTACAAATCAATAGTTACAACAGTTTGTCAGTTTCTAAATTATGCTTGATGCTATTGGTATAGCTAATTTTACTATTTTAGCTAAGATGTCATATCTGTTCTAATCAGTTGTTTTCCCTCCTATAACAATACTGAGAAGTTCTGGGGTAATAAACTCACCACAGCATTATACCTAAGGAACATGGACTGAGCCAAACAAATGCCAATATTCCACTCTTAATTAACTGGAAAGGTAGGATCTTGTAACAGACACAAATCAAGAATCTTCTGCACACAGGAGACACCCCTGAAGAACAGACTTTTTTTCTAGAGATGCCTTGATACTAGTGATATAGCTATCTGCTACAAAAACTCACAAGGATTATCACAGAAAACAAAATAAAAATTTTTTGAGATAGAAAATGACAAAATGAAAAATCAAATGCAATTGCAGATCTCCAGCCCACCCAGAACAAGTCCAAGAGGCATCAACGTGGAAGAAATTGGAAAATACACACCTGAAATTTCTGAAATGATAACTGGAAAAGTAAGGAAACAAATCAGAAATAATCTCTCAGGTAAAAAAAGAAATGGCAACATTTATAAATGAACTGCTCAACAAATCTAGAGTAGAGACAGATTAAAAATAGATAATGATAGAAAGAGGAGGAAAACAGTGAATGATCAATATAGGAAAGAAATAGAATGCATGAAACAGATTCAAACACATGCCTAAGAAATTAAAAATTCCATTGAAATCTGGTAAAACTGATTGAAGGAAAGTGAAGACAGACTTTCAGACACTGAAGATAGGATCACAACTAGCAACCATGAAAGGAAAGATCTCATGAGAATAACATAAGATCAGAAAATAACAATTCAATTGCAAGATGATGCAATGAAAAATAATAAAAGATTAGTGTCAATGAAAAATCAGGAGTCAACATAAATGACATAAAAAAAACTATTTGAGGAACTAATAGCAGAAAATTTCCCAATCATGGGAAAAGAATTGAAAATACAGATAAATGAGGCATACAGAACTCCAATCAGCCATAACCAAAATAAATCTACACCCAGACATATAATAATCAAGATCTCAGAAATTCAGCACAAGGACAGAATATTAAATCTGTTAGAGAAAAGAAACAGATCATCTATAAAGGAAAGCTCATCAGAATCATAGCAGATTTCTCAACACAAACCCTCAAATCAAGACGAGCTTAGACTAAAATATTTCAAGTCCTGAAAAAGAATGACTTCCAACCCAGATTGATGTACCCTGCAAAATTATCTTCCAGAATTAATGGAGAAATAAGGTACTTTCATGACAAATAGCAATTGAAGAAATTCATGACCACCAAACCAACACTACAAAAGGTACTGAAAAATATCATCAGCACATAAAAAATGACCACAATTCCAAGAACAACAACAGGAAGAAACCACAAAGCAGGGCAAGCATTTAATCAGAGGGGAAAAGTAAGGAACCAACAGCAAAAAAATAACATCACAAAGACAAGTCAATACATGTCAGTTACTACCATCAATGTAAATGGCCTCAATTCACCAATAAAAATAAACATAATGGCAGATTAGATCAGGAGGCAAGATCCAACAGTATGCGTATATAAGAAACACATTTAACTCAAAAAGAAGTTCATAGACTCAAAGTCTAAGAATGGCACTATAGTCAGGAGTTTGCAAGGCAAACAAGACAATACAGGACACATAACTTATAGCATTATTTTATAATGATCACCCAAAGACTCAAATACAAAATAAAGAGTGCAGGAAGTCTGTTCACACACCGAGACACAAAGAATCCAGCTGAGGGCCTGGGTCCCATGGCAACATCCTTCATGAGTCCAACTGAAGACCTAGAGACCATGACAATGCCCCCCCTGAGTCCAGCTGCAGGCCTAGAGTCCACAACAACATCTCATGCAAGTCTGTTTCATGAATCTGCACTGGGAAATCCAAAAGGTCAGCCATGTAAGCTAGAATGTCTATGCCAGTAGGGTGAAGGATCTGTGCCAGCAGGCTGAAGGTTCTGTACTAGAGCCAAGAATGACACTCAAAATATGGACTAGGGCTCCCCTGAAAAGTACCACAGCCATTCTCAGCAACAATGAGGTCCCAAGGTCCTCTGACTATGAGAAGGAAGCCAGCATGACAAGCTTCTAGAGACTGAACAGCACATCATATTCCCCTCTGGAGCCAGGAAGCAGTAAAAGCCAGAGCTCCACCCAACTGAACTACAGCCATTCTCAGCAACAACAAGGTCCTGAGGTTCTCTGACAATGAGAACAGCCAAGTTCACTTCAGGAAAGAAGCTCAACAAGCTCCTCCAGGAGCACCAATGGCAACAGGAGAACCAGCAACACTACTTCTTCCTCCCCAGTTCCCCTTTTTATGTTGGTAACAGTCCTCAGATGGGCCATCCCCACTCAGCACCATGCTGATTCAGTTCAGCTGGTGTTACAAGTGGACCACCAGTTGTCAATCTGCCACAGATAGAAAACAATGCTCCTTGAAACAGGAACCCAGAAAAAAGCAGGGGTAGCTATTTTGTTTGCAGACAATGTGAACTTCAAACTAAGAATGATTAACAGAGATAAAAAAGGTCACTACATACATGTTAGGGGAAAAATTCAAGAGGAAGAGATAACAATATTAAGTATATATGCACCAGAAACAGGAGCACCCAACTATATAAGACAAATATAATAATCATGAAAAATCAAATAAGCAATAACACAATTGTAAAGGGGGACCTTAATACCCCACTGTCACCCAGTGCATAGAACATGCTTAGGTAAGATGCAAAGGAATTGAAATTATCCCTTGCATATTATCTGATCATAGTGCAGTAAAATTGGAAAATAATGGCAAAGAAACAGCAAAAACTCCATGAACATATGGAAATTAAATAATACCTTCCTGAACAACCAATGAGTCACAGATGAAA